>LKUV01000259.1:0-16829 GCA_001414455.1 Hymenoscyphus fructigenus | reverse complement strand
AAAGAAGTGTGTGCAATAAGTTTGGTCTATGTTTTATTTATCTTCGGATTCAAAATATGTATGTATTTTGTATTAGATTAATTTATCTAGTAGATATTATGGTAGATCTTCGTATGCGTGACTTTGAGCGGCTTTCTCAAAGTCGAGGTTTGTTGGCCGGAACGCCAACCCTCTAGGAATGCGAATGTATTCCGAAAAGGCTCCATCTTTGGGGAAATCTGGGTTGGAGCAGTTCACTCCCCCGCAGACTATGTCGCCGGGTTTGAAGTCGGTAATGTCCCCTGCAACTGCGACAACTGTCCCAGAAAAATCGTTTCCTACCACAGCCCCCGGAGTTGGAAAGGCAGCATACATTTTATAGTCGCTCGGATTGATGGCGAGAGCAGAGGTCTTGATCAGCATGGTGCCTGGGTGTAGTGCTGGCATTGGAATGCCCTCGACGAGCTGGGGGTTGCCATTCTTATCCTGCGCGATTGCTCGTCGTGTGCTTGGGAGAACGGAGACACTCATATTGTGGAGGAACAGCTGCTTCATAAAATATGTCTAGTTTGTTTTTGAATTTCTGCAAATCGTTTGTAGAGTACCTCTTTGGTGAGCTTCAAGGGAGCTATTGGAAGCGAGTTTCGCATAGCCCCCATACTGTAGTATCTGTTGGTATTATAGTACGGGGCACTCATGCAGGTTCCGCGATATTAATGGGGTAGCTTTACCTTCCGCATTAATATGAGCATGCATGGGCAGATTCAGGCTGAGTGCAGTAGCACCGTGGAATATTTTGCTTCTTAAGCTAGCCGCCGTATACATCTTCTGCAATAATGCACATAATTTCTTGACATATAAGTACTCCATTTGCTTCTAGAAGAGTAACCAGATAGGGTTACGATGACGACTCGAATGGAACCAGAACCGACCCAACAAGGGGTTGCCCAGCAAATGCCGGCATCAGACGCAGATTTCAACACGAGGCAGCGTAGCCTCGCTTTCTGGGCTGTCATTGTTGGACTTGGGATCACCCTCTGGCTCGCTGCTCTGGAAAATTCCATCTTGACAACAGCCGCACCCAGCAGTTCTCAAAGAGATTCATCTTGGCGATAATTGGATTTGGTTGACCAATGCATTTTTTTTTCCAGTGCCGCCTTTCAGCTACTTTTGGGACAACTTGCAGATCTATTTGGAAGGAGATGGCTGACGATGTGTGTTGTTGCTCTTTTCATGCTCGGCAGTGGTATTTGCGGAGGCGCCACGAATGGCGCGATGCTGATTGCGGGCCGCGCCGTGCAGGGAGTTGGATCTGGCGGTGTTTTGCTGGCGTATGGTGGGTTTTGATTTTATTGTTTATATGTATTTTTGTCTTCATCACTGGCTGATATATTTTCGTTTTGTAGATATAATCGTGGCCGACATGGTCCCCTTACACTACCGAGGAAATTATATCGCCATCATCCTACTCATTTATAGTATCGGAACAACAATGGGTGCTTTCATTGGCGGCCTAATTGTTTCGCACTCGACCTGGCGCTGGATTTTTTACATCAATCTACCCCTCGGCGCTGTTTCTTTGGTGATAATGTTCTTCTTCCTCCATGTCAACCATCGTCGTGACACATTTTGGATCAACCGCCTCAAACGTATCGACATAGTTGGAAACTTCATCTTAATCGCCGGAACCGTATCAATGCTCGTATCTCTAACATACGCTGTGACCCGGTACTCATGGTCCTCATGGCAGACACTTGCCCCCCTCCTCTTCGGCTTCGTATGCTTCATACTCTTTGGCATATTTGAGGCCAGCCGCTTTGCACCCCCGAGCCCGTCATGGCCCCTAGGTTATTCAACAACCGTACGTCTGTCATAATAGGCATCAACACGTTCCTTTTCACAGCAGTAGTTTACTGGGTCATCTTCTTCCTTCCAGTCTACTTCCAAGCTGTCCAACTCGTCTCGCCAACTCGTGCGGGGATCAACGTGATTCCCGTCTCCATCCTCAGTGTTCCTGCAGCTGCCGCATCCGCCGCGGCCGTCGCGCGGTGGGGGAAATATAAGGCAATTCATCTGATAGGATTTGCCCTCTTCACCATAGGAATGGGACTGCTGTCTCTTCTAGATGAAAACTCCCCGATTGGGATGTGGCTAGGGTTTGATTTCATAGGTCCTATCGGTGGCGGTCTCCTTCTCAACACCCAACTTCTAGCCTTCCAAGCATCTGTCTCGGAAGTTGATCAAGCCATGGCGACCGGGACGTGGAACTTCATTCGTACGCTTGGGGGAGTATGGGGTGTTGCTATCCCTGCTGCCATCTTTGCTAACCATGTTAATTCGCTCGTTACTACAGGCGCGATATCCTCCCCCGTTGCAGCTTCCTATCTAGCAGATGGAGGAGCTTATGAATATGCATCTGCGGAATTTCTGAACCTTTTTCCCGGATTGATCCGAACGGAAGTAAGGGAAGTGTATAGACTTGCGATTTAACAGGTCTTCGTACTTGGAGTTGCTTTCTCGGGAATCGCATTTTTATTGTGTTTATTTGAGAAAGATATCCCACTGAGGACAGTATTGGTTACGGAATACGGGCTGAAGGAGGATGGAAGAAATGATAATGGGGCTGAGAAGGAAAAGGGGGATGTGATTGAGAAGGCGGTAGTATAGATGAATGGTATTTTCTGGTTAGCATTTCTCGTAAAACGGTCATCTGCTCACGCCGCGCGCTTGAAGTTTTGGTGTACGTGTAGCAAGTTTTGCAAAAACCAATTATAGTCTCCCATACGACTTTCCGCATCACTCCTCCCTCTCAGCCGGATCGAATCTAACGTTCACCTCTGGTTTGGCGAAGAATCCATAATGTATCTGTTGCAATGCAGCACTTCTCACAACGATGTATTTCCAAGAAGCAAGAATGAAAGACTTAATTTCCTTGATTTTATTTCTCCAAAGATAAACTCCTAATTATATAACCCATCAACTCTATTCTGCCTTGCTGCCTGCAGAAATAACAGCAGGCTTTCTTGTACAGATATCACCGTACCTATCAACAGCCCCCTTACGGTTATATCCCATAACAACTACTCTGCAAAAATCATGTAGGCAAAAGGCAGTTTCTGTGTAGCTCCTAGGAAAAGCCCAGCTGGCATAAAAACCTAGGCGTAAGTTTTCATCCTTCATCCTTCCCAAAGCATCCCTTTTACACATGTCCTAAATACTGACAGTCGTAGAGGTTTTGTGAGTGCGTCGGCAAGCATATGTGACGTAGGGCAGTAGTCGACTGTAATCTTGTTATACGCAACAAGCTGCCTTATGTAGTGGAACTGGACGTCAATATGCTTGCTCCGAGCATGATTTTCTGGGTTCTCTGCGAGCGCAATTGCTGATTGGTTATCGCAGAGGAGTGGAACCGTGAAGTCGTCCTTTAAATACTGCGAATAACCGATATCTCTCAGTAGCCCACTATACCAGACTGCCTGCTTGCTAGTCTGGCAAAGTGCTACATACTCTGTCTCGGTAGTCGATGTCGAGATTTTTCGATGTCCAGGCAATAGATCTCCCACAGAGCTTAAAGATATACCCATACGTCGACAGTCGATCAGCTGGGCCGCCAGCATAGTCTGAGTCAGAATAACCCTTGAGGGCCTGTAGTCTTTCCGAGTTGCCATAGCGTATAGCATAACCAGGTTGTGAGGGTTGGAACCCATGATAGAGGCTCGGGCCATGCCCTCGCTAAGCACTGACAGTCTCGCTAAGCATTGACCAAAGTCCCTGCTCAGCACTGGCCATTACCCCACTGCCAAGCAGTTTCTTGGAATATTCCAGAAGCTCTTCCTCTCTCTATATATAGAGGAAGAGCTCGCATGTATGTAGTCTCCATGCACTTCTTAATTGAATATTTGAAACCACACCTTTGAGTTGTTCGAGGTCTGGCCTCTCACAAGAGTGTGTGGTAAAGGGGCTAAAACTCGTTAAAATCGTCGAAATGCCCTGTACGCACAGACCCGTGATTCCAGGCTCGTTACGAATATGAAAACTTCGAAGAAATAACCAAAATACAAAGAGAAAGTATTCAACCAGAGCCATTGCATCCAAAACCCGTCTGAGCACCCGCCGCATTTCCAGCATGTCCTACGCATTTCTTCTGAAAGACCCCAGTTCTAAACTTGGCAGTCCATTCACGTCCATCATTCCCAAGCCCATAATCGAAATGCCAAGTATCAGGCAATATAGCACAGCCTTTCAATTGACCATACAACGCAGAGCCGTGATCTGAACTGTCCCAACTATCATATCTAAAGTCAGCACTTATTTTTGAAAGAATTGGTGGCGACCGTATTAGGATATGGCGTTGACTTACCCGTGGCCCCAGATCGTATATTCGTTGAAAACCAACTTGTATGTTGAATTGCATCCACCTTGTTTTCCCTTTTCTGCCGGCTGCCTTAAACTACTTGGCTGAATTTCGTACACAACATCGTCGATTGTTTGCTTCCCACCTCCTTTGTAGTTTTCAGGGTGGTTAGCGACATCGCAGCCGTCAATCAAGATACTGAGAAGATAGTTTTTGCAGTCCTCAATGCTTGGCTTGAAACTTCCTGGACCTTGCAATCTGATGGTAACCTCTTCTGGAGTGCCATCATTATATTTGCGCTCGATTGGTCCCGCCTTAATAGCTTCTGGACAAAACTTATTCTCGATGATATCCTTGGCACCCTCGCGACTAATGTACTTATTATTTTCCAGTCCGTAGCACTCTTTTCGGTTCTGGTGCACCGATGGTGACGATGGCGTTGGGTTTGGTGGTGTATCTACTGTTTTGACGCCATCGATCTTGTCATCTCTCATTTTCTCAATGAAAGAGTTCGCAAGAGCTGTATTACCATCGAACTTGGGATGGAAGGGACGAGCGGTCCAGCCAAAACCATATTGCTGAGTATTAGAATCACTTCCATCTGGAATTGGGGACCTAGGGTGGTTGTCAATACCCAGTACCGTTGTAAAACCTTTTGTCACATCGACGCCTGCTGGGCTCCCCATGAATGAAACACCATTGTCGGTCATCACTACTCCCGCTTGTTCCCCCTTCTGCTCATCATTGTACTGCAGATTCCATAACCAAAGATTATTGTGGTAAAACTGGTCCTCCAACGTACGGTTCGGCTCGCAGAAGCGGTGTCCGGCGAACAGGTTATCCGGCTGAAAGTTGCGAACGTTGTAGTTGGCGAGCTTTGGAGCCGGTATCTGATAATTCTTGATCACGTCGGCCTGGATGTTGTTTGCCTTTTGAACCATCTCGTTGATTTCCTTTCTGAGACCCTTGACAAGCTTGGGGTGACCGACACTGATTTTGTCGTGGGCAAAACTCCACTTGTCACAAGCATCTGTGGTGTCGTCGAAGAAACGCACATAAGAGCTGAGATATAGGTCGAAGTGGGGTTTCTTGTGCTTTTCATCCTGGGAAATTTCAAAGATATCATTCAGAGAGCACCCGTGAGTGCTTTGCGAAAAGACGCGGGGTCGTTCAAGTAGTCATCGGCCAGCTTCAGATTCTGTTTGCACACGCCCATCCCATCCGGGTCCTCATCCCAAGGTTTACCCCAACCGAAGGGATGGTCTGTTGAGGGGGGCTGGTAAATGCGAGCTCGAGCTATGGCACCAAAAAAGGCGTCGTTGCCTCCGAACATGCCCCAAACGACTGTGGGAAGGCCAGCTCTTTCTGTCATCTGACGCTTGAGATCATTCATCAAGGTGCCGCCACAAGCAGCAAAGTTGAAGTTTTGAAGTTCGGCACTACGCCAGGAATTATCATTGCTCATTTGGGCGCCCCATGACTCTTTGCTTCGGTAGCATGCTTCTCTGTCCTTTGAACCCCATACATTGCTGGCGTTATAAGCAACGCCAGAGGCCCACGAATCTCCGATGACCGACCATTCAAATGTGTCCGCTCTTTCGACATTCTCGGTTTCTTGTTGGTAGGAAAGATGCGGAATTGATAAAACAGCCTGCACAAGGCATAGAATCGTGAGGATAGCAGATGAATTGCAAATGCAAGAAAATCCCATTGTGGAAGTACGGCGTATAATGCAGGTAAAAGAGAAGTAAAAGAAGACAGCAGATAGAGAAGAAAAGAGTGGATAAAAAGATAATGTAGGAAGAGCACGATTATTAGGCTTTGATGAATTCTAATTCTCTAATGAAAGTATATATACCTCTATATGTGCCCCTTTCCAACTCGCTTAACCGCTGAATATGACGGCATTCGAAGAAACCACTGCTATGCAAAAGTATGCACTATAAAAAGAACCCGAAAGCCTCGTAGGATTTCCAAGAACTAGGTCTAGTTATACAGACCCTCCCAAGTAAATTGGAGGACTTCCATCAGTATGTCATTCTGAGTGTTGGTTTCTATTGACCCCTGTTGTTGGCAGCAACCCGTAGCCCTACGTTACCCGGCCATACCCCACCAAAATCCTTCGTCAACGCCGGACTGCGCCGCCAAAGTCCTGCCGAATAAAGAGTCCCCAAACGCCCATCTAAACCAACACCAACTCACTAAAAACTCACTCATAACAACCCTACGCAACAATCTCTTCCAAAATTCTAAAAATTCCTTTCACGCCAAGAAACATCAGTGCTCTCGATGGATAGTTATCCGGTAGTTAATCCATGGATAAATCCACTAGATTATCCATGGATTTATCGATTTGAATTATCCATGGATATCCAATCCAATGGATAAATCAATTCGTATATCCATGGATAACTACTGGATAGTATATATAATCTAGTGTTTTGGTTTTTTGGGTGTGTTGGGGCTTTTTTCTAGCGATTAGTCAGTAAATTCCAGGGTTAATTAGAGGCTACACCCCCTAAATTTGTGTGCAAACAACCCTATAACCACCAAATTGCTTACCTTACAATTGACGACGATATAAGTGATCTAAGTGATGCTCCTTCGAGTATAGAGAGCCAGGTAGATCCTGGCGATACACAATCAGTTTATAGAGGGCCGTCTAGGCGTGGAGGCGCTCGTGGACTTCCTATGGCAGCGACTCGTCGAGGGCGTGCAAGAGTACCCCCTAGACGTATGAGACAGGCACCGTTAGCTTTTAATGTATGCCAATCTAAAATTGAGGATATACTTACTAACTTATTTAACGCAAGTGCCAGTTCCTGTAGTGGTTGTCGATACTCCCTCATCCGACCCAGTAGCACCTTCATCACCAAACGCACCTCCATCAATACCCTCATCCGAACCTAGCCTCCCATCGTCTCCTACACGCTCGCAAGAGCCCTCAGAAGAGAGCTTATCTCGTCGGAGGCCAGCTGGCGGATCGTTCTCCCTAGCGCCAAATCGGTCAAAAAAGAGATCTCGTGGAAAGAGAAGTTGGATATGGGACCATGGGTTGAAACAAACCTTTGAGGATGGCCTAGAATATTGGATTTGCAATCACTGTATTTCTGCCAGTATGGAACAACCGATACACTATGCAATATTACACGGTATTTCGAACTGTGGATTACACCTAAAAAAGTCAGTACAGAATGGCGGCCATGGAATAACTGAGCATGAACCTGGAGTTGGAGTTATAGGTGAATCGCTTTTAGAGGGATCCTCTGTACAGAGCGTTCATTCTATACTATTGGAGGGCGCCTCATCTTTTGCTTTCCATCCAGCTATATTTCGTCAGAAATTACTCTGATTTATTACTATATGCCATATACCCTTTGCGATCGTCGAGAGTAACAAATTTCAAGATTTATTCTTATACACAAGCCCATCGCTCCGCAGTAACGATACTCTATCCAAGAGTGGTGGAACCATCAAAATACACCTTATAGAGCTCTTCTTTCTCTGCCAGGTTGTAGTTATACAACTCCTACTCGACAGCAAATGCCAAATCCACCTATCCTTCGATCTCTGGACCTCGCCAAACCACAAATCAATGCTTGGAATTGTATGCCACTTTATCGACACTAAATAGCGAGCGCGTACAGTACTCCTAGGGCTGAAGAAGTTAAAAGGTACACATACTGGCGAGAAGATGGCGGAGTTAGTTATAGGCGTTTTAAAGGCATATAGGCTCGGGAAACGATTTAGTTACTGTGTTCTTGACAACGCTAGTGATAACGATACAGCCGTACGAGCAATCGAAAAGTGGTTCCTTCAAGAGGGAGTAATCTGGGATGGAGATGCACACTAGTTACACTGTTTTGGGCATATCGTTAGCCTCATTGCAAATACATTTACTACCAATAAGCCATTGAAACCTCTTCGAGTTTCTATACCACGAGCAGCGCCTAGCACGCCAAAAACACCAAAGGTTGCCTAGGATCGGCCTGCAGATGCCATTTCTAAAATACATGCAATTACAACATTTATTAACAGTTCTACGCAACGAGGTAATAAGTGGAAAGAGATAAATCAGTATAAGACAGACAACGAGATTCTTATGCCAATCCACGACAATGCTACCCAGTGGTTCTCGATCTATTTGATACTCACTCACGCAGTAGTAGTTAAGATTACTATTGAGCTGTTTGTTTCTCGCTATCTTGAGCCAGCAAAGAAGGACGATAAATGTCTAAAAGATCACCAAATGAAGAGAGAAGATTGGTTATATGTAAGCGATATTTTAGGGTTCATGGGGCCACTTTACGCTCTAATTAAAGAGCTTGAAGGCAAGGCAGAAACAGGTATAAAAATCCTCTCATTTTATAACTTTAAACTTACACTTTTGGCAGGAACTCACGGGTATGTTAGCGACGTACTCCCAGCATATATGCTTATACGAGATCACCTCGATGAACAACTTGAAGCTTTTACACCTTCTCCCGACGACGATAAAACCCTCCTACATACGAATACCCTCAATG
The DNA here is from genome assembly GCA_001414455.1 of Hymenoscyphus fructigenus. Lineage (NCBI taxonomy): Eukaryota > Fungi > Ascomycota > Leotiomycetes > Helotiales > Helotiaceae > Hymenoscyphus > Hymenoscyphus fructigenus. Next base: position 7,970 of record LKUV01000259.1, on the reverse strand, counting down.
CAAAAGCAAAGCTTGAAAAATATCGTCATCTCCTTAAATCAGTTATTTATTACGCTGCGGTTGTTTTAGTTCCGTGGGCAAAGTGGGCATATCTTGAAGAGTAACTTGAGCAGGATGAATATAACAAGGCTCAGAGAAAGGTACTCCATCTATGGGATAGTGAGTATGTGCCTCAAATCAATACAACTCCTGAGCCATCTTCTCTAGTACTACTTTTAAAGTCTCAAAAGTCTCTTCTCTCTAATCATATGCAAGCTCGAAGTACAAGGAATCCAACAACTTTTAAGGATGAATACAACCGATACTGTCGATCTCCACTTATATCCGAGCACCCACAAGGCCATCTAGCGTAGTGGAAAGCAAACGAGTTGGAATACCCTCATCTTGCTCAAATGGCCAGAGATATACTATCGATACCAGGAATGTCGGCCGAGGTTGAGCGTCTCTTTTCAAGTACAAAACACATGATATCTCTAGCAAGGAATGGGCTTCATGCAGATGGAATAGAGGCTGGAGAGTGTATACGGAGCTGGACTATGGCCGGAATAGTCTTAGGTGACTATTACGAGTACCTAAGTACCCAGATGCAAGTGCATGAGAACTCACAATTACAAGAGGATCTAGACTAAATAGCCTCAATTTACGTCTTTTACACATTTTACTCTTTTTCTCATTTCTCGCTTCTACTTCCTAATTAGGTAATCGATTTATCTAATAGATATCTAATATCTATTGGATTTATCGATTATTTAGTAGTTTGGATCGGATAGTTCACCAATTTTAGTGGATTGGATCGGATATATCGATTATTTATTGGATAACTATCCATCGAGAGCACTGAGAAACATGCATCCTGTTTTAGGCCTGTTGGCTTACCTTCCTACCATTTTGTTGGCTTCCGTTACATCCTCCCCTGGGGAACACCAACAACAGCCGTTCCTCGCTCTCGCAGAGTCAAAACTGAGATGGAAGGCCAACTCCAGTGTTGGCTTCAGTCTCCAGAGCTCTTACGGAGCTGCGGCTGTCATTTTTGAGGCCGAAAATGGGCAAATGGAGACTTACACTCGAGTTTATAATGGAGGTTATCTTTATCGGCAGGTTATGGCAAAGTTATCTTTGGAATCTTCGAAGCACAATGCGTATGTTGACCGTCATGTTTGCTTCTCGCTTGAATCAAGCGCTAACATACCATCACTTAGTCCCCCATACCAGGATGATGGGCAGTACTGGGCCGACATGCCTCGGAAAGTTGCCCGGCTGGCTCTTAAAGTGGCTGGACTCCCGGCTTCGTATGAAGTTGGTGTTATTGCTCAAGTCATCGGACACCTGCGGTTGCAGTTGGAGGCAGAATTTGACATCAGCATTTACGAGGCTGTTTTTACCTCAAGCCATCTCGTTGCGCTCTACCAAGACGACCTTGAAGACGCCGCTAATTATACTGGTATCAAATATATAACTCCGAAGAAACAGTTCAAACCCATTCTCTGGGAGACAGCGACGGCGTATGCTGGACATGGTCTCGGTATATGCGAGCATTGGCAGGACGCGGAGAAATGCCAGGAGGAGCGGATACAGTTGCCACAAGAGACGGTGCTCGCAGTACACTACAGCCAAAGTGCCCTTACTGTCTCGCTAGCCGAAATATCTGTCGCTGAGGCCGCGTGGGAGCCACACTATCGACGGGTTGAGAACTTCACTCTTGGCAGCAATGCCATTCTTGGATACGGAGCAAGAGCGTGTGATTATTGGGCTGACGTGAAAGATGTACTGTTAGCTGTTATGACAGAGTTTCCCCTCTTCCCTAGGCCAACAAAGATTCTGGTTACAGGTGACAAGGTCTACGGGGATTTCATGGAGTTCTTAGTGTCGACTTTGAAGGAATATCTTGGCAGTGTCCCGCCCATTTTACCTGACAATGCCACAGTGCAGGTGGTTTCCGCAAAAGGGGCTGCTGAGTTTATGCGTCGAGGTCAGGCACCATGGTCCACAGGAGAAATAGTTCTAGATTGATCTCAAGGCTCAATAACTATTTCAATCTAGAACATACATGTACTTTTAATCACCTCACAAAAAATTGGACTTTGTTCCAGCGAAAATGTAACTGTACTCTTCAATGAATCAGCTCTCTTTGCACTGCTTCTAAAAGACGTCATAGCAGTGGCGCTCGGAGACTTAGCATAGCGTTATTTCGTAAAATTGGTGTTGGATATCGAACAGGGAGGAGGTTTTGTATAGGGAGCAGGATATTTTTGCTCCACTTAAATCATAGGGCTGTTGGTCCTATATCAACGCCAAGGTTCTAGCCGTCACCCAGTGTCGAACCCCGCCCCCGCCCTCGGTCGGCTGCACTGCCTTTGCCCTCTACACAAAACATCCAACATAACACATACCACGGCCATTATTCCTTCAAAATACCTTCGGGCCTCTCCGGTACTCCACAAAACTCCCGAGTACTAAGCGCTATCCTTCACGTTCATACAACTTATCGCGTTAACCTCGCCTCGTTCTTGTCGACCCTGCTAATTTCCACTGGCTCAATATCACATCATGGATGAATCCTTGAAGAAGGTCGAAGGATTCGGATCAAGGTATGCACTTAATCCACTTCCAACAATCCGATGTTGTTCTCGTTCAGATATCGTGGAAGACTTGTTGGATATGGAAATAGATGTAATCCTTCCATCGTAGGACAATGGCAGCTTTATATAGTCCCGTCTTGTTCCACCAGTCCAGGAAATATCAACGCACTCATCATTTCATTACATCCTCTCATCAATTGCATTCTACTCCTGTCAATTTCGGCTTCTCATCATGCATTCTCCATTACTTCTCTTTACGTCCGTCCTTTGCCTTATCAGCTGCACTCTAGCTGCTAACCTACCTCGACTCGACAGACAGCCTGCCCCGGGCAATACATTCTATACAATCTTTCCAAAAAACGACACCGAAACTTCCAAGACTAGCGACTTTGTCAAAGATATTGTTGGCACCGATGACCTCTTACCCTGGACGAACCTCAAAGATCAACTGATTTCATGGACTGTGGAAGCCTCTCCTGATGAAGCTTCCAAGTTACGAGCCTACCCTGATGTCGAGAGTGTTGTCGAGTTCCATCCCCCGGAACAACCTACGAGTGCTAATGTGAATGCTCGCGATACGGCTGCGGTTCAATGACTATCCGAACGAGATGAAGCCAAATGGTCTGTAGTATTCCCGCGGGACGGCGGCAACAAGGGTGAAACCGATAAGACAGAACAATTCCTCCAGAACCTTGTTGGGAAAGGATCTGTAGAGGCTCCACTCATAGAGGAGAATAAAATTATATTCTGGTCAGCCAACAGTGAGTAACCTTTACACCTACTCTTTTCCACCCGAGAAAAGCGAGAAGTAGTCGATTTACTTATTCTATTCTTTGCAGTGACCGACTCTCAGCGCGACCAGACTAGGAAAGAACCAGGCGTGAGTGTCGTTGAAGAAGATGAAGTGCTTGAAGAATACCATTATCTGCCTCCACACAACCTGCCTCCGCTTCCCTCCCCTGCAGCCAAACTCTCCAACGCCAAAGTAAAAAGAGACCTTATCTACTCTACACAATCCAATGCCGTTAGCGAGCTGGTCATTCTAAGCCAGCCGAGGTAAGCGTCCTTTATATATTCGGTGGCACAATAATAACCATCAACCATTCTCTTAGCTCGCTTCCTTTGAAACAGGTCAAGGACTATGTTTACGAGGGGCGTAGCGGGCAAGACAGCTACGTGTACCATCTTGAGAGCGGAGTGGCTTTCAAAGCCCAAGCAGATGTAAGCCTTCCCATTTTCAGTTCAAATACACACACACACACATATATATATCTATCTATCTATAAGCAAGAAAGTTAGGCTAACCCATACTAATCGTGCAGGAGTTTCCTCATGTAGTCCCGGATGACCAACATCTCCAGACGCAAGCGGCGACCCTCCTTGGTCTTAAGCCTTGGGATGACCCACGACCAAACTCGCACCCCACCTGTACCGCTAGCAAAGCAGTGGGAAAGAAGTACGGCGCCACAAAGCAGGCTAAGCTGGTTGTAGTCCAAATCGGTAGGGTGACACTTGGCCAACTGGTATTGGGGCTGAAGTTGATCGAGCGCGACGTCAAGGCAAGGCCCGAACGAAGGAAGAAGAGCGTGATCAGTATATCGATAGGCGGTTCTACAGACCGCCCGACTAGCATGATGCAGACACAGCTCCAGCGTGTTATCAAGAGCCTTCTCGGCATGGACGTTCCTATAATTGTTACGGCGGGTAATTCCGCACATGAACCGGGGCGAGGAAATGTCGATACTGTGCCGGCCGTCTTAGAAGGTCCCGAGTATCCGATGGTTGTCGTTGGATCAACAACCTTTGACGGGGCCGTATCCTACTTCTCGCAGCGCGGTCCCCATGTATCCATATACGCTCCGGGAGATGGTGTCACCTGCATGCCCAGGTCCGGCAACACACCACTGACCAAAAGTGGAACTTCGTTTGCCGCGCCCATCGTTGCCGGCGAGGTTGCTAACCTCCTATCGTACCAGCCACCCCCCTTTGATACCAGCGATGGCAAGTTAGTCAAGAGCATGCGGGACTACTTGCAATCGGATAAAGGAAGCTGGCCTCGGGTCCCAGATATCCGGGTCGTCTGGAATGGCGTCACGGAGAAAAATAACCCGGGGATCGCACAAACACCGCCGCCACCACCACCCCCTCCCACACCCGCTCAAGCTGGACCGACATGCTCGGATCTCACGGCCCGAAAATACGTGGCCCAAGCCGAATTGAAGGATCGCATCCAAAAAGACTTTTGTCCCACCGCCGTGCAGCAAGGCACGCTGGACCACAACTCGGGATCTCTTGGGCGCCGATACAACGAGGGCACCATGGAGGATGTCGTTATTGCGATGGATGGGACGCCCGGTATTTTCAAGCCAAACGCCGACGACTGTCAGAAGTACCTCTTGGATATTCTAGTCGACGGCTGTAACGGGAACGATCCTAAAAACCCCGAAAACTACAAGGCCGGTGGTTCGATCAAGGTTGGAGACACCACCTATCGCATCGAGCCGCAAGCCACCCGCCAGCCAGCCGAGGGTGGGAAGAAGGCCGGGTGTGACAGTACATACAAGCTGGCCTTTAACGATTACACTGTCTGGGGACACGGTTTGGACAGTGCGGATCATGGAACTGCTCTTAAAAGCGCACTCAATCCCGAGTGCGCCCTCCTGCCTGACACCTGGGATTTTCAATACGGGTTAGGGAGCGATGGGAGGGAGTGGACGGCCAAGTTTCGCACAGGTGTCTTCCAACGTAGTTGCGTACGCAATGCCGTTATAAAGGTTGGCGCCCCGGAAAATTTGAAATGCAATGGGTCGGGATAGACCAAGGAGCTTCCGGATAACCTCTTATCTTCTTATTTATTGTGTTTGGAATTTCGGGTGCTTTGTCGTTTTGCTTGGTTAACTTTCTTTTGTCCTGATTTTGGATTTGGATTTCAGGTTTTTATTTGTTGGTTTTTTCTTCACTTTCAGGTTTTGATTTTTAATCGAATAAACTGTTGCAAAAAGCTCATATTGAGTGAGTACATTTAGTACAAGTGATACGTTAAAGTGCTTATTGCACTTCTGTACTCGTAGCTCTCTCCCCTCTTTAGTGTAACGAATACTGCCTCACGGGTCTAACAAAAGTGACTAAGTCTTCGTCGGTTTGGTCGCAGTAGGAAGTAAGGGTCGCTGGGGTGTTTACTCAAAGGTAAACTCGTTACTTAAACTCAAGAGTTCAAAACCAAATGTATTGAATACTAAAGTAGGTGAGAGTTGAGCATGAAGCTCCTATCTAATGGCAGACATGCCAGTCATATATAGAACCTTCATTCTCATGGAGCCCAGAAGGAGCCCAAGATCCTCAAGCTCCAAAGCAAGCTCCTGCAAGCTCCAACAGTCATGTGACCATGTCACGTGATAACTATAACCTAGAAATCCTTGGATCGTTTAGCTAGTCTAACCGATCCCCATTTGCTATAGGTCTTGTGGATGTGTTTGGCCTGTCAGGGCTCTGCCTGGTCTTCACTGGTCACGTGCTGACACGTGATTCGTGACATTTAGTTTCAATACAGTCACTTCCATGCCACCTGCTGGGCACTTGATCAATAATAAAATTAATAAACTTGTTAAGCACGAAGCTCCTATCTAATAGTAGATATACTAGTCTTATGTAGAACCTTCGTTCCCTAAGTATTAATAGTATCGCCTGTGAATACTGTCGATATATCGCTTATTACACTAGGTAATGTAAGCACTGTAATCACGTGACGTTTACTTAGTAAGAGAAATCCCTGCATTGTTTAGCTAGTCTAATTGATCTCTATTTGCTATAAAGGCTATTAATGTATTAGTTCTATTAGAACGCTGTCTGGACTTTGTTTATCACGTGCTAACCCGTGACTCGTAACAACGTGCTGGTCTTATAACCTAAGTCGTCGCGTAACGCGGGTAGTCACGTAACGCGGGGCTTTTCTCAAGACTACCCCTCTATTCTTTAATTTACTCAACATCAACTATAATACAGTCCCCAATATCACTCTCAGTTTCATCTCCTACTTCTTCTTCAATTTCTGCTTCACTCTCAGTCTCGTATCGACTAGCCTTGCCCCTTTTTTTTATCTTTTTCTTCGGTTGCTTTTTTGTATCCTTTTCAGCCTTTAAAACTGTATTACATAATGCTTGTGTAGAAATATGGAAGTGACCCTTTAAAACTACTTTTTTTCCTTTCTTACGTGTTACACGCTTCTTTACAATTAAGCACAAGTTGTTTGCATCATGCTGGTAGACAATACTTCTTGCTTAAAGTTACTCAGTTCCAGCTGTCAATTTCCAGATATATTAGCGGACAGGTGTAGGAATAGTCGTACTATCCTCAATTGTCAGATTGAGAAGCTCATTTGCTTTTCGTAAGGCTATTGTATCCAGAGGTGAACTGTTAATAAATACCTGATCGAAAGCATCAAATTAAGTTGGTATTTTAGGTCTTTCTACCTCTGGAGTTGTCTCTTGAACCATCACCTGAAGCACTCTTTGTAGGTTAAATAGAAATAACCTAGCTTTACGCTACACTGATTCAATATACTTTAAATCAAATACCTCTGATCAGGCCTTGATATATGCCTCCATCCACTTATATTTTTGCATTCGTACAAGTTGTGCTTCGTTTAGGTAAGAGAGCGCCGCAGTTAATCGCTTCTTTAAAGGACCAAAGAGTACTGTGAGAGGCCAGACCTCGAACAACTCAAAGGTGTGGTTTCAAATATTCAATTAAGAAGTGCATGAAGACTACATACATGTGAGCTCTTCCTCTATATATAGGGAGAGGAAGGGCTTCTGGAATGTTTCAAGAACTTGCTTGGCAGTGGGGTGATGGCCAGTGCTGAGCAGGGACTTTGGTCAATGCTTAGCGAGACTGTCAGTGCTTAGCGAGGGCATGGCCCGAGCCTCTATTATGGGTTCCAACCCTCACATTATCCCCCTCCCCCTCTCAAGCGACGGAGCCTCTGTCTTCGCCTAGCATTTCCTCCCTACCTACTCCATCCCTATGGCGCGCCCTGCGCCTCGCCCGAAACCCCCGGGGACCTCGCGTTTTCCCTCCAAAAACCACCCAACGCGCCCCCCTGCCGGCTCCTGCGCCCCACACGTGCCCCCTCGCTTCGCGCTTCTCGCTTAGGCCCAAGTTCCCCGGCTACAAACGTCTAACTGGCGCCACTTCTCTGCTACTATTTGTAAGGAGAAGTTCTCAAAGAAGGAGCAGGCCTGCTTTGACCTTGGGCCAGGGGTGTCGGCAGGTGAGCTAGAAGAGGAGGAGGTGGAACTCACAGCTATGGCAGAGCAGAGCAACCACAGCTATACTACCTTTAACCACGCCTATGCTGGCACTACTACCTTAACTACTACTGCCCTGCTACAC
>LKUV01000258.1:0-18152 GCA_001414455.1 Hymenoscyphus fructigenus | reverse complement strand
CTCAAACCCTCCAGACCCTGCCCCTCTAGGGACCACTACAGCACAGCAACCACAAGGCATTCATGTGTATAGACCCCTACTAGGCACAGTACAGCCTAATCAACGCACAAACTTCCTTACCTTATACTAGTTCCAGCAACCCTAGACAGGCATAAATCCCTCTCTGTCCTAACAAACTCTAGCTGCCCAGGCAACCAGCAACACTATACCCCCCGCGCCACCTACGCCTCCAATACCTCTGGTACCTCCTGCCCAGACAGGCATAAATCCCTCTCTGTCCCAACAAACTCTAGCTGCCCAGGCAACCAGCAACACTATACCCCCCGCGCCACCTACGCCTCTAATACCTCTGGTACCTCCTGCCCAGACAGGCATAAATCCCTCTCTGTCCTAACAAACTCTAGCTGCCTATACAACTAGTGGCAGCACTGTACCGCCTGTACCCTCTACACCACCTACGCCCCTAGTACCCTACGTACCTTCTGTACGACTGTGGCAGCTACCTTGTACTCAATTACAAGCAAAGCTAGGGTATGGACAAGAATTGACAAATGTAGCAAAGACCTATATAGACGACATGAGATATAGAGGCACTGGCGATCATTTCAGACTCCTACTAGTATCTACGACCCCGTTGGTCTAGTACTGCTTTCTTTACGTTGCGAGCCTCCCCCCTTATTAAACCAACCCCCTTGATATATCTTAAAGCCTTGATCTCTTTGTTGAGCACTTTAAGTATTACCTCCGCAGATAGCCTCTACTTGCTTCCGCCAGCGACCAAACGCTAAATCAACGATGCCCTTAATTAGTACAATTGCCTCACTAATAGCCTACTCAAAGACCTGCCCCTTAATTCAGATGTACTTGTGTGGCGCGAACCTGGGAAGTGGACTGGCCCCTTTACGCTTGTAGGAATAGAAAATGAGGAGTGTATTATTAAACTCCTAAGCAGACCTACAAAATTCCGCTCCACAGCAGTAAAACCCTACCTTACAGACCTAGACTTCCAGACGCCACCAGCTACCCAGGAACCTGAGGACTATGAAAAACCTGAAGACTATGAGGAATTTCAGCTACCTATACCACCTAAAGTCATTCAGCCAAGGCGTGGCCCAGACAGGCCATCAAAGACTCAAAATCAAAGGCAACCACAAGAACAACCTCATAGCCAGCCTCTAAAGCATGGCCCAGGGAGACCACGAAAGCAACTAAGTACCTTGAATATCGACGTCTATTTCGCTAAAGACGCCACTTCTACTACCTCTGCTTTTAGTTAATTTAAGCACTCTCAGCAACAAGAAGTCAACGGATTAATTGGACGTGAAGTCTTTGAACATATCCTGCCATGTAACCTACTAGAAGACGCTAGAATATTTAATTCAAGGTTCGTAGACAGCATCAAAAACAAGGGCACAAATAAGGTATATGAGAAATCAAGACTTGTTATCTAAGTATACAACAATGAAAATAAATCTCAAGTCCTAACTCAATTACCCACAATTCAACGAGTAAGCCAGTGAATTATACTTGCTATAGCTGCAATATGCCTAGAGTTAAATGTCTACCTAAGAGACATTACTCAGGCATATACCTAGTCAACCACAAAGCTGAACCGGGATTTTTATGTACGCCTACTACAAGGAGTCCTCCAGTGGAGTAGTATCTACCTCAAAGTCATAAAACCACTCTACAGCATACCTGAAGCTGGAAACCACTGGTTCAGCACCTACTACAATCACTACCTCGAGAAGCTATGTATGGCTTAATCTATATACAACCCCTGCCTACTCTCTATCAGCACGCTAGACTAATTTGGAATTGTCAGCCTTCAGACCAACGATACTTTAATACTAGCAAACCCAGGGTTTGCTACAGCTGAAGAGAAGGAATTAAAGAAAGCTGAATTTATTTCAAAACCCAGGGAGCAACTTACTAGCGAGCACCCACTTAAGTTCAATGACAGCAAAGTCACCCTCCAACCAAACAGCTCAATACTCTTGACCCAGGAAGGCTATACCAAGAACTTAAAGCCAGTGAGCACTTCACCAATGGACCTAGTAAGCTCCCGGGGCAACGTTCGCCAGAGTACCTCAATCAGGGACTAGTATATAGCCCAACGAGCACGTGGGGCCTACCTGGCAACAGTCTCACAACCAGAGGCTGCTTTTGACCTCTCCTTCACTGCCCAGAAGCTTGACCCTCAAAGCTAGGATATCACACTCCTCAATAAGCAAATCCAATAGCAAATTAACAACTCCACCAGAGGCCTCCAATTTATTAAGCTAGACAAGAATACCCTCAGACTAGTCATATTCACTGACTCCTCCTTCGCAAATAACAAGGACTTCACCTCCCAAATTAGCTATGTTCTTGTACTAGCAGATAAACCAGGGAACACTAACATTTTACACTAGTCCTCTGTTAAGTGTAAGAGGGTTACACAGAGCGTTTTGGCCTCTAAATTGTACACAATGAGCGCTGGATTTAACATAGCTACATCTGTCAAGGCAACCCTGGAAGCTATCCTTGGTCTCAAAATACCCCTCATAGTTTACACTAACTCAAAGTCACTTTATGAGTGCCTAGTCAAACTTGGGACTACCAAGGAGAAGCGTCTTATAATAGATGTAATGAGCCTACAACAAGTATATAAGCAGCGCGAGATTAGCGAAATTAAGTGGATTAATAACAATACTAACCCAGCGGACGCTATAACAAAATCCAAGGCTTGCCCTGCTCTACGTAATCTAATTGATACAAACAAACTTAATATCAAGGTCACTGAATGAGTTGAACGTGGAATTAAGTAGGAAATGAGGGATATGATTAGTTAGATGAAATAGGCGCTTTCTTTTCTTTACCCTTACTATCTTACTGTCTTTACTGCTTTCTAGCCACCTTTAAAGTAGGCCCAGTGTCGTTACATATTCCTGGTGAATAGCACCTTCCACGACAGCTCAGTTGATCCACGTGCTTGGGCTCATGTGAGTGGCTTGCCACTCACATACTTAAGCTCACAGGATCCGACCTCTCTTTACCTTTACTCTTTATACAATAAAGATATAGGAATACAACCACTTATTGCATCACACTTTATAACTACCAAGTCATACCAACAATAATAATTAAGGTTAATAGAAGTTTAAGCTAGTCTGTGATTATCTTAATAGTTATATTAATAGCAATTACTATATTAACATCTTCTACTATTCTATAAACCTCTAATACTAATATACTTCTTGTAACTTACTTACTTTTTATACTACTGTAATAAATCAGGTTGCCTCTTAGCTTAAATAAGTTCTTTTTATATAAAGTATTAGTAATCTCGTTTACAAGGATAATTTTATATCTAATCTAGGAACTTAAGTCTTTGTTGTTTGTAAATAATCTGTCTATAAATATAAAGAGCTTTATATAAGTTAAGTCAAGGCTTATATACTTAATACTGTGATTAAGGTTGTCTAGTTACTATTAGAGGCGTTTGTTAAGAGCTGTAATGTCTTCTTTTAATAGCTCTTAGTACTAGACTATAACAGAGAGGTTAAATATAGCTTCTAGTTAGTAAATTATAGATATATATACTCTACAGGTACACTGTTCTCTGTACTAGCCTTGAAAATTATCTAAAGTTAAATTAATTAGCTTGATCTTTAATCCTTGTTCTTTTTGTATAAGTATAATTATATCTTTCTCTTAGCAAAGAATATAGCTATTAAATATTTATTAGAGGTAAACAGCACGTACAGGGTAGGCTACAGAGTAGGCTACAGAGTAGGCACAGGGTAGGTGATAGGTGAAGTAATTGAATCGAAGCAGGGTAGGTCACGTGGCTGTTAGGTCACGTTTCTATGGAATCAGGTAAGTATAAGATAAAGACTTAAAATTGACTTAATTTCTAACTATAAGGACAGTAAGAGGCTATATATACTTCTTAGAGAGATTCTAGAAGTTTCTATAGCTTACAAATAAAGTAATAGCTAGAAGATTCGAAAGGAATGTTATAATCACGTGTTCGGCTAATCGAACCCTCTAGAACATTCTAGTATAGACTAAGGTTTAAACCTAAAGCCTATTAGTAAGTAAGGTAATTATTACCTAATACTAACAATATTAATAGTGTTTTGTCTAAAAGCATCTTAGCTAGCTTTGTACTTAGGTTTGCTTTTACAAGCTTTTTGTTCTCTAGGTCTATAAAAAAATTATCTCTAAGAATTAATATATTGTCTGTTTATATTCCTATAACTTTAAATACCTCTTTTATAGTTGTAACAAGAAGACATAGGCTGTATAATAATGTTAACATAGATAGCTTTTCTTAATAGTGTTTATAGTATATAGCCTACTAATAAGTTCTAGCTTCTAGGATTCTGTATAAAGGTCTTTAAACAATTATAATAGTGTTCTATAGAAACTGCTTACTTAATTCTTTTAGAAGTTAAGATAGGATTTAGTAGTTAAGAAATGTTGTTAACTATATATAAGCTTGTGTTATGTCTTAAAGTAGTAGTTTAATTCCTTGCTTTATAAGTAAGAGTATAAGAGTAATAATTACTTATTAGCTTACTCTTTGAATTATTAGAGATTATATTAAAATTATCTTCTTTCTTTAGTTGTTATATACTTGAATTACAAGCTATAATTTTTTATATAGACTCTTAGTTACCTTCTCTTTTACTTTATTTATAAGTCTTGAGTTAAAGATTCTTTCTATATAAACCTTAGGATTATATAAAACAAACTTAAATACTTCTTTTGTAATTAGAGTATTAATCTTCTGTTTCTGAGATATCTAGAATAGTTGTCTAGAGGTTATGATTACTTTATGTCTCCTAAGGTTAATTAATAGTTTTAAGTCTATCTTCTCTTTCTTTGTAATAAAAATTTCTGAGATATTAATCTCTTTCTATACTATAATTATAAATTAGTTGTCTAGGTCCTTAATGTTATCTAAGTATGTTCCTTGATCTTAGATAAAATATCTTTATACAGAGATCTTAACAACTAGTCTTGTGTAAGTAGAAATTTTAACAGCTAGTCTTTTTATATAAATCTTCTTAACTTTCTGCTTGTCTATAGTTATAGTAGACTCTTTTCTTTAAGAAACTTTGTTTTTCTTTTAGTATAGCATTATCTGTTCCTCTTGTAGCTCTTCTTTATAGAAAGGTTTAATAACTATAGAACAAAACTTTGTTAATCTATATAGTATCTTAATAGTATAAAATTCTCTGTTAATTATAATTAGTTTATATAAACCTCTCTATTCTTTCTTTTTATACTAGACTTGTATATTTAACTGAATTAGTAAACTTAAAGTTTTAGCTATACTTAGACTATTTCTTGTTATAAGTACTTCTTAGACTTGTTGTTTTATATATAACTATTACACTTCTTTTATTACTGTATAAACAGCTTTAGTTCTTTTGATAATCACTAGTAAAGGAGAGTCCTAGTCTATAAGTCTTAAGTATACTCTAAAGACAAGAAGTATTAGTATAAGGCTGTCTAGACCTACTATGTTATTAACTACTTTAATAGCTATTTACAAAATTATCTCTTTATTAAGCTTCTTGTCTTATAGCTTATCTCTGAAAATCTTATATATATGTTACAAAGAAGTATAGTATTGTTTAACTTTGCTAACACTACTATAAGTCTCTACTAGTACCTCTTTTACTTTAATTGCTATTAATCTTGTATGTTATTTAAATTCTATAGATAAGAAGTTCTTTTCTATATTATATACAAAGTAGTCTAGTAGTCCTTAATATATATTAATCTAGTAAATCTATATAGTGTCCTAAGCTGTCTTTGCTAATATATCCTTTAAGAACCTTACTATATTAAATATAGTTACTTTGTCTATAGCTTGTAATACAGGTTTTCTATCTAAGTAGAGTATGTTAATAATTATAGAGTAGTTAAAATTATAGTTGTCCTTTAGAGTGAATTTAAATTGTTCTAGTGATTTTAAGTAGAGTTAACATTACTTGTAAAACTTTGTTAAATGTTTAATTGTCTAATAATTTATATCTTTATGTCTAACTCTTTATAGTACTTTTGCTAGTCTTTATACAGATAGATAACTAAATTATTAATATAGCTGTCTAAGTTTCACTTTAGTTAAGTAACTATAAGTAATACCCTCTTTTATATAATGTAGTAGTATCTATAGATAACCTTACTTCTATATAATTAGTATAATCTTTTTCCCTTGAATTAAGACATTTACTAAGTTGTCTAGTTTAACTCTTATTTTGTCTATGTCTTAAATATAATACAAGAATAGAGTGTTCGTGAGTATAATATAAAAAGTAATTCATCTAAGTAGTATATTAACATCTACTGTTTCTTGTGCTACTACTAATCTTTTTCTAAATTAAATATAATACTCTCTAGCTTTTGTATAATTAAGCTTAACTCTTAGATTTAATTTCTAAAGAGCTAGGAATTATAGTTCTCCTGCTATTAATACTCTAGATGCCTTACTGTCTAGTATAATCCCTTGAAAGATACTTAAAGAATAGCGATCCTTAAAAGTAAAAACTAACATCTCTATAAGTTAAGTAAAGATATTCTCCTTAGTTATTATATATATATAGAACTAATTGTTTAAGGCTAATATTATTTTCAGCTTGTTAACCTTGCCTAATTCTATAAGATAGGTCTCTGTTTTATATAATAGGTTCTTAATATCTAATAACATTATCTATTATTAATTTTCATTGTTGTTTAAAGTTCCTTTAAAATCTATTAGAAATTACTAGAATTCTTCTTTTAATATTATATTATCTATTATAAAATGTTTTTATAACTTCTTCTGTTCTTCTTCTATATGTTTTGTTAACTAGTATCTTAATTATCTATATATATAGTATTTCTTCTTTATATAGCTGTTCTATCTTCTTATAAAACTACTATTGTTCTATAAAGAGTTTCTGTTTTCTAGATTCTTTTAAGTATTTCTAGGTTTGTTAAAGTTGTCTTAGTAGCCTCTCTGGAATTTTCCTCTGTTATATAACTCTTCTCTACCTTTAGTACTTATATAAGAAGTAAATCATTCTTGGCCTTTATATATTTAATCTATCTAATATACTAATAGATTATCTTTCTCTTCCTTTTAATAGAAAACTAATTAGTCTCTTAGTTCTCTCTCTTATATAAACTGTTCAACTACTAAGTATAGTTTAGTATATATACCTTTAAATGTTAGAGCTAGTTTAAATATTACTAGACAACACTCTAGAACACTATTATAGGCATTAAGTACTTAATCTCAAAGGTTATACTTGTTTTAATACTTAGTTAATAAACCTCGCTAAGCTATATAGAGAGTATTAAAAAGTATTTCTAAACACTCTAGTTATGTTTTCTTAGAATATTTTATTATTATATAGAGTAGTATTATTACTCTTATTCTGTTAAGTATTTCTGTTATCTCTCCTCTGTCTTAAAGTAGGTTCTTGTTATTTATGTTATAGTATTAAATATATATAGTCTTCTAGAGATCTTGTTATAGTAGAAAGTACTTGCTCTTTCTTTAAGTATAATAGAGAATACTAAGTAGAAGTAGTCTTCTAGTAATCTAACCTTTGTATAGTAATTATAAAACACTTATAGCTTTATGTCTAAGATATTATACTTCTCTCCTCTATATTTCTTCTTATTACTTATATAGATTTTTATTAAGTCTCTAAGGATTCTTGATTGATTTGTTTAATAAGGTAGATTATTTAAAAAGGTTTGTTCTTATTATATAAAAGGAGATTAGGTTATAGATTCTTAGTAAAGTAAGAGGTGTAGATTATTATTAAATTACTTATATAGCTATATTAGTAGACAAGGTATTTTATATTAAGTTAATTATCTTGTTAGCAGTATATGAACTTGTGTTCTCTCTTATAGAGGTTAATCTATCTAAGAAGGTCCTTGGGTTTCTAGATTTAGCTATAAGGTAAGTCTCTTTCTTACTTCTAGTATCTCTTTGATCTTGTTCTCTGTCTACTTATATTGTGTCTCCTTAGTAAGAGTATTATATAATATCTTTGTAAAAGATATTAATTCTACTTATTGTCTAACCTAAACTCTATGTATAACTAGGTATGTATAGAGCTCTTTTAGAGTAAGTTAATTTGTTTTCTTAAGAATTTCTATTATTCATTCTTTGAGACTCTCTCTAAACTTCTCTTATAGGTCAAAGTCTGTGTACTTGTAATGTTTATATTATAAAATCAAGAGAGTAATATAATTATTTAAGTATAGTTCTGTATATTGCTCTAGATTACTTAAGTTAAGTGTTTTTCCTTAGTTCTTCTTGTCTAGTAGATAAGTTAACAAAGAAGGAAATAGAAACATCTTTGTATAATGTCTTTGTGTATTATATAAGTGTTAGTTTTTGTGTAATAGACATAGAATCTGTCTAAGATTAAGTTAAAGTAACTTTGTTCTTGATTTTCTTCTTAATTCTTTTATGTAATGTCTTTGTATATTATATAGGTGTTGATTTTGTGTAATAGACATAGAATCTATCTAAGATTAAGTTAAAGTAACTTTATACTTGATTTCTTCTTAATTCCTTGAAAATTCTCTGTACCTCTTACTTTATAGTTAAGTTAAAGCAACTTTATACTTGACCTAAAATAAAACCCTTTGATTTCCTCTAGTATAATTTATACAAGCTCTAGATTCCAAGAATTTTGAGATTTATACAAAATGTCTCTTCTTGTAATAAGTGTTCTAACTGTTCTGTAGTCTATTCAACTACTAATTAGTATTAGTCTTGACTTTAGCTAGGTTTGTGTATACACACAGTAGAATATTAATGTCTCTTGTATTCCTGTAAATTATATATAGTTCTTCTATCTACAAGAGCTTTGAATAATAAGTAAAAGAAGTATTAAGAGGTAATATAAAACATATATTACTTATATAGAGAAAAATATAACTTAAGAGAAAACGTAACTTAGACTTCTAAATACTTGACTTCTTAGTAGCATTAATATACTAGTATTCTAATAGTAAGAGCTACTTAGAATTTTAAGGTAAAGAGCTTGTCTCTGTCTAAGATTATTTCTTTAGGTAGTCTATGTCTTAAGACTACTTCTTTTAAGAATGTAAATACTAATTCCTCTGCTGTACTTAACTCTATATATAGTACTAGGATTATATATTTTGTAAGTTATTCTATAATAACTAGAATTAAATTATATTCTACTCCTGTTATTAGTTCTTTGGATTTTAGTAGCTTAATAATAAAATCCTAAAATATTAATTTCTAAGGTACTTGTAGTATTAGAGTAGTACTTATCTGTCTATAAGGTATATAGCAGGAAGCCTTGTTTCTAGTATAGTTATTATACTCTAATATTACTTCCTTAACTACTACTAATAAGTAATTAATATAGTAGTGTTGCTTTATTCTTTAGAGAGTTTAGCGAACTCTCTAGTAGCTGTGTACTAAAGTAGTATAGTATTCTTTAACAAACTTCTTTATATAGGATTTAGAAACATATAGCTTTCTGTTTATATATTATTTCTAATTATTCTAGTTCTCTGTTACTTGATATATATTAATAAAATAAAATCTTAATATATATTAATAAAGTCTCTACTATTAGGTAGGTTTTTTAGTATTAGTTTTTATTTAGCTAGAGTTAGACGCTCTTTCTTCTAGGCTCTCTAAATCTTTTTTGTCTATAGGTTATTAGCCTCTGCTACTGTAATCTCGTGTACTACTAGAGCAAGATTCTTATTTTTAAGAGTTTTTAAGATTACAATCTTTTTGTACTCTTTGTTTCCTTTGTAGCCTAGCTTTTAGCTAAGAGCGTTAGCTTAAGAGTTTACTATTCTACTAATATATTAGATTATAATATTATATTCTCTAAGGATTCCTGCCTACCTTATAAGCCTTCTATTAGTAAGCTCTTATATAGTAGTAATTATTCTAAGGTTCTTGTAATCTAACAGTATAGTAACTTAGTAATTTATGTTCTAGAGATATATTCTCTAGTATTTAAGTACTAGAACTATAGCAAGAAGTTCCTTATTATATATACTATAGTTCTGTTATACTAGGTCTATTTTCTTAGAAAAGTATACTACTAGTATAAGTTTATCTTTCTTTTCTAGTTAGAGATATATAGTACCTACTACTATATCTAAGGCGTTAGTCTTAATAGTACTTAGTTTACTAGTATTATAGCTTTAAAGAATAAGTTCTTCTGTGAATTACTTCTTGATTTCCTAGAAAGCTTTCTTAGCTTTCTTTATCTATTGAAAATTAATGCCTTTTCTAGTTAGGCTAGTTAGAGAGCTAGCTAATCTAGCATAGTCTCTAATAAATTACTAGTAGAAGTTAGTAAATCCTAGAAATAACTATATGTCCTTGACGTTCTATAGTATTAGCTACCTCTTAATATCTTTTGTTTTTTCTAGATTAACTTCTATATATTCTAGAGTAATTAAGTTCTCTAGGAACGTTGTACAGGTTACTTTAAACTTATATTTTAAAAGTTTAAGGCAAGAGCCTACTACTATAAGCCTCCTTAAGACTTCCTTAACATAACTCTTGTAGTTCTTGTCTCTCTCTAAGAATACTAGAATATTATCTAGGTAATATATAACTGTTTTCTCTAGAAGATCCTTGAGTATACTATTGTTTTGTCTCTAACAAGTAGTAGGTGTATTTGTTAAACTAAATAGTATTACTATATACTTATAGAGTCTAGATAGTAAGACAAATACTGTCTTCTATTTATTACTCTACTTAATCTAAATTAAGCTAAAGGCACTCCTTTAATCTAGTTTTGTATATTATACTGCCTAGCCTACTCTATTCTATAGGTATTAGCTGTTTAGTAACAGGTAAGTGTTCTTAACTGTTATATTATTAACTTTGTAATAGTTAATATAAACTCTTCCTTTGAGATTGTCTTTTTTATATATAATAAGTATATTTAAACAGATAGAAGATTCTAACTTTTAGATATATTCTTTCTTGATTTCTTTCTAGACATACTTCTCTATTTATTAGAGATTACTCTAGGTATATAGTTAAAGCTTCTGCTTTCTAAGGTTATAATTCTCTTTTAGTTTTATCTTATTATTCTATAGTTAATGTTTTAGCAGAGTATATATGTTCTCTAAGTTATTAAATAATTCCTTGAATTTCTTATATTATATAGATATTGTTTTCCTTGCTATCTTTTTATTCTGTAGAGAACTCTAGGTCAGGTGTCTAGGTAACTTAGAAGAGGTAGTACTAATCTTCTTCTAGCCTCATAGTTAAAGCTACTTATAGTTATATTAGCTAAAGGAAATCTCTTTTTCCTTCTAGTTAATATCTAGGTTATGTTTCTAAATCCAAGGCATACTAGGTATTATATTCTTTCTACTAATTTCTATAATATTAAATTATATATCTAAGTAATATCCTTTGATCTAGGTTTTTATAGGTATAGTTTATTAGTTAATAATACCTTCTTAGTATTCTATTTCTGTTCTATTAACTATAGTAAGTTTATATAGTATTATTCCTTTAACAGAGACATTTAGCTTCTATATAGCTAAAGGAGAGATAAAGTTGTCTATAGCTCTAGAATTAATTATAATTTAGAGTTTCTTTCCTCTAATAGTTATAGTTATAAATAACTGACTTTCTCCTAAAGTAGTATAGGCTTCTTGCTGTTTAATAGAATAGACTTTAAATAGAAGTCTATCTAGGTCTCTAGGAGTTCTAAAGATTATCTTTTCCTTGTCTAAGTAGATTACTTTATATACTTCGCCTATTTAATAGTGCTTTCTAGAGTTAGGTTTAGGTATAGTAGCTAGGAACCTTAGCTTAAATTCTGTGATTCTAAGTAGTTGTTCTAGTTTCTATATACTAGTACTATTAATTCGCTAGATTATAATCTAACGTTCTCCTTCTTTAGGTCGCTAAGACCTAGGACCTTTAGAATCTTAGTAGTAGATGTCCTTCTTAGGTCTCTACCTATATATAAGTTCTAAAGTTTCTACTTCTAATAGAAGGTTTTAAAAGGTAATTTAATAATTCTTTGAAAATATTACCTTATATTCCTCTAAGAGTGCAGGCTTGCTTCTCTGGGTTATATATAAGCTCTAGAAGTCTAGTTTCATTTTGTTAATCTATACCTAATAGTTTCTATCTATACAGGTGCTAATAAATGTCTAGGTTTCTTCTACTTTAGGATTCTCGCTAACTACTTCTTAGTTGTCTACTTCTAATAAGCTAGATAATTCTAAAGAAGTTTCTGTTAGAATAACTGTTTCTACTAGTTTAAAGTATATTCTTTCTATGAAAGTTGTCTATAAGATAGTACTAATACTTTTCAGGCTTATTATATCTTCTTCTACCTAGTATATAATATATTCTATATTAAACCTTAGGTATATGCTTAGGTATAGTTGTTCTATTTAAATTATACATTCTAGATTAGTTAGGTTCTTCTATCTGTACTTGTATTCTTCGCTATATATTAATATCTAAGTATTCTCTACGTTTACGTTAGTAGATTCCTAGAATAGTACTACGAATTATTAGAGAGAGAGTATTTCTATAGAGTCTAAACATATACTATAGTATTCTTTTAGAACTAGGTTGTCTAACTTATCTAATAATTCTAATCTCTTAATTTATATACTAATATATTTAGCTAGCTTCTCCTCTGTAAGCTGCCTTTTCTCAAGTACTACTACTTCTTTGTAGCTTATAGCATTGACTTGCTTCCTCTTATTAAGCTACTTCTTTAAGCTACATCTGTCTACTCTGTAGCTAGATTTGCTATATAAGTAATATAGATTCTACTTACGTTAGTAGTCTTGCTCTTTCTAGGAAAGTTTTCCTTGTCTACCTGTCTTTTTCTTAGACTAGGACTTGTATATTATATTAAGTTCTATTAGATTCTCTTAGTTGTAACTTTTCTTGTAATAACGTTTCTTAAAGTAGCTATAGTTTCCTTTGTGTTCTAATTATTACTTATATATATAGTTGTCGATATAAATCAAGCTATCTACTAGTTTCTTTAGATTAGCTAGTAGCTTAGAATATAATAGTTTGTTTTTTACTAAATCCTTTAGTCCTTAGTAATATTCATTAATAAGAGTACTATTGTTCTAGCCTACTCTCGCCGAGTATTATTGAAATTCTAATATATATTTTATAGTAGACTCTGTCTAGGTAAGGCGTTAGAGTCTATTAACTACTTTTTTCTTAATATTAATATCTCTAAACGCTCTCTAAAGTTCTATCTTAAATTCTTTTATATTAATAAATAATCCTTGAGTTACCTAACTTATCTTTATAGTGAGTAAACTGTCTATATATTATCTCTTCTAGTATTCCTCGATATATAGCTTAATCTACTTATAGACATCTTCTATAAGTTAAGTTACTATCTAACAGACCTAGTTAGATTTGTTTAGAAACTTGTCTTTGTAGAACTCTAAGTATATTAAAGATTTTATAGAAAATTCTCTAAGTATTACTAGGTTCTTATTATATTTATTTAGTATAGAGACCTTAATGTCTTCCTTGAGAGTGACATTTAGTGTCTCTATTATAAGTAGCAGAGATAGTATAGGTACTAGTATATAATCTCTTTCACAGCTAGAGGAGAATAACATATATTATAATCTTACTTCTAAGTAATACTTAAAGTGTAACAAAACTAAACTCAACAGGTCTAAACAAAGGTAACTAGTCTCTAAGATTATTTATATAGCAAGGAGTAAGAATATATAAAGTATTTACTTAGAGGTAAACTTATTACTTAAACTAAAGAGGTTAAACAAGATATATTAATATCTAAAGTAAAATAATAGAGTTAAGTATAAAGCCTCTAACTAATAACAGACGTGCTAGTTATATATAGAACCTTTATTCTCTAGATCTATTAGAGTCTATTATATAACTATAACTAACGGAAATCCTTGAATCAGCTAGCTACTCTAACTAATCCCTATAATCTATAACTACTTAATAGTATCTTATTCTATTAAAGCGCCGTCTGAACTTACTAGACACGTGCTAACACGTGATTCGTGACACTTAGTAGTTAAAAGAGTTACTTTATAAGCTAATTACTCTATGTCTTTCGCTAATATAATAACTATCTAGAAAATAGATATTAGTAAGCTTTCTTAGTAACTAGTAATCTAGTCTTTGACAAGAGTTATTTATAAAAGAGCTTTAGTAAAGTTATAAGAAGTCTAAGAGACTTAAAGATTAGTGTTAGTAGAGAGGAGCCTAGTAGAGGTTAGTGTCTATAACTTTATATTAAGCTTTAAAATCACAGCCTGTGAATTAAAAAGTACTAAGCTAGCCTTATAGAATTTAGCTTAAGTGTTTTAGGCTATTATTAATTTTATATATAACGTAGTTTATTAGAACCCTGTGTATATCAGGACCCTGTGCACATTCCTACTCCTCTACTACTTTAAAATATAATTAAACAACTATAATATATAAATTTAACTAAAACTACTAAGAATCTAATGAACTAGATATATCTACATCTACTTGACAAGTTTGTGTATTATAACTAGCTTTTCTATAAGTGCTACAGCGCCTACTAGTTAATTGCCTTACCTTCTGATTACCTCTCTCTATATGTATATTGTGTCAAACCTACTTATCTGTGTCTTTCTGTGCTAGAATATCCTGTACATCCTCTATAGTAAGTGTACTGCCTTGACGTACATTAGTCTTCCTGGCTCTACAACGTTTGCTAAGGGCTTTATTTGCTGCTTAAAGTATATGTACCTTAGCTGTTAAAAGAGTTACTTTATAAGCTAATTACTCTATACCTTTCGCTAATACAACAACTGTCCAGAAAATTAGTGTTAGTAAGCTTCCTTGGTGACTAGCAATCCAGTTCTTTACAAGAGTTGTTTGTAAAAGAGCTTTAGTAGAGTTGTGAGGAGTCTAAGAGACCTAAGGGTTAGTGTTAATAGAGGGGGGCCTAGTAGAGGTTAGTGTCTATAACTTTACATTAAGCTTTGAAATCACAGCCTGTGGATTAAAAGGTACTAAGCTAGCTCCACAGAATCCAGCTTAAGTGTTTTAGGCTATTATTAATTCTGTATAGGCTGCTTTAAAGGCGAGAAAGAACTTAACCTTTGTAATATAGTTAATATAAGCTTTAATAAAAGTCTTAATTTATTAACTATATGTCTGTTTTAAGACACTAAAACACCTAACATTAAGTGGCTGAGTTAAATGAGAAGAGTAAGAAGGTAGTCCAAGAGTAATAATGTTATGTGCCTTATAGTACTCTTGGAATTCAGCTGATTTATAACTCTTATGTCTATTAAGGACAAGCATTTAATATAGACCCTTTGCTTGAGTAGAAGTATACTTATTAAAGTACTTGAGTTATTCTAGACCTGTCTTATTATTTGTCTAGCCATTAATTATTAGTTTAATAACCTAGTTGTATAGAAGGCTGCCCTTAGTATACTAGCTTGAGAGGTAGCATTTCCCCTTTACTACTAAAAATAGAGGAATACTCTTACCTTTGCCGTTGATACAAGTAATTGTAGTAGCCTATTCTCGATTGCCTAGCTAAACTGCCTTGTCTCTGCTACTTTGATCTACACGTGTAACAACTATAGAAGAAGTGATTATACCTATTATAAAGCTAGTTTTGTTGAAATTCCAAAAATCATAGTCTAGAATACTATATTTTGCTCTTATTTTCTCTACTAGTTAAAACTATGTACTAATAAGCTTAGGATCTTTGTATAAGACTCTTTGGAAGTTGTAAACATAATTAAAACATATCTTTATAGCTAGTTGTTGTTGTATAAATCAATGTACCTAGAGCTTTCTAACATGTCTCCCCTCCTGTGATTCGAGGATATAATTCACTATATCTTCTATACTAGCTAGCTAGGGTACAAAGCCTCTTATATCTAAATCAAGTATATATTAAACAATAACCTCCTCCTCTAACTCAGTTAAATTTATATTTGCTGGCTAACAATCAGAGAGTAGAATATAGCTGTTTATTCTAAGGTAAAGTATAGATTCAGGAACTTTATAGATTTTTACAGCTTTTCGACAACTTAGTTTTCTTTTCAAGGTTTAAATAGCTTTAATAGCTAAAATAATATATACTTCTTGAGTTTGTACCTCTATTAGAAAGAGTAAAAAACACGTGTTAAAATAATAGAGTTAGAGAGTCAGCAAAAGTACACAGGGTCCTAATATGCGCAGGGTTCTAATAAACTACGTTACTACTTTAAAGGCGAGAAAGAACTTAACCTTTGTAATATAGTTAATATAAGCTTTAATAAAAGTCTTAATTTATCGACTATATACCTGTTTTAAGGCACTAAAACACTTAACATCAAGTAGCTATATTAAATAAAAATAGTAAGAAGGTAGTCTAAGAGTAATAATGTTATATATCTTATAGTACTCTTAGAATTCAGCTAATTTATAACTCTTATACTTATTAAGAACAAGTATTTAATATAGACTCTTTGCTTAAGTAGAAGTATACTTATCAAAGTACTTAAGCTATTCTAGACCTGTTTTATTATTTATCTAGCTGTTACTTATTAGTTTAATAACCTAGTTATATAAAAGGCTGCTCTTAGTATACTAATTTACAAGATAATTCTTCTCTTGAACTACTAAAAATAGAGAAATACTTCTATCTTCGCTGTTAATATAAGTAATTATAGTAGCTTATTCTCGATTACCTAGCTAAACTACCTTGTCTCTACTATATTAATCTATGTGTGTAATAACTATAAAAGAAGTAATTATATTTATTATAAAGCTAGTCTCGTTGAAATTCTAAAAATCATAGTCTAGAATACTGTATTTTACTCTTATATTCTCTACTAGTTAAAACTATATACTAATAAGCTTAGAATCTTTGTATAAAGCTCTTTAGAAGTTGTAAACATAATTAAAACACGTCTTTAAAGCTAGTTGTTATTGTATAAATTAATGTACCTAGAGCTTTCTAATATATCTTCTTCTTTATAATTTAAGAATATAATTTACTATATCTTCTATACTAGCAAGCTAGGTGTTATAAATCATGTATTAGTATATAACAAATAAGTCTAGACAGTGTTCTAACAGAACAAGATACTATTAAGTAGTTATAGGTTATAGAGATTAGCTAGAGTAGCTAGCTAATCTAAGGATTTCCTTTAGCTATAGTTATATAATATATTAAGTTACCTAAAGTAATAAGCTATCTAAGTAACTAGGTTAACTAGAGCAACAAGTACTCTAGTCTACCTACAAGAATAAAGGTTCTATATATTGTTAGTATTAGGTAATAATTACCTTACTTACTAATAGGCTTTAGGTTTAAACCTTAGTCTATACTAGAATGTTCTAGAGGGTTCGATTAGCTGAACACGTGATTATAACATTTCTTTCGAATCTTCTAGCTATTACTTTATTTGTAAGCTATAGAAACTCCTAGAATCTCTCTAAGAAGTATATATAGCCTCTTACTGTCCTTATAGTTAGAAATTAAGTTAATTTTAAGTCTTTATCTTATACTTATCTGATTCTATAGAAACGTGACCTAACAGCCACGTGACCTACCCTGCTCCGATCTAATTACTTCACCTATCACCTACTCTGTGCCTACTCTATAGCCTACCCTGTAGCCTACTCTGTACGTGCTGTTTACCTCTAACATATATAACTAGTACGTTGTAACGAAACTCACTTCCGTACCGAAAGTAACAAGGTAACTTAAGTCTCGAAGGTTGTTATGCAGATAAGAGGTCCAGATGCGCCGGGTGTTTACTCAAAGGTAAACTCGTTACTTGAACTCAAGATGTCAAAACAAGATGTATTGAAAACTAAAGTAAAGTTGAGCATGAAGCTCCTATCTAATGGCAGACGTGCCAGTCATATATAGAACCTTCATTTCTCATGGGTAGACTGGAGCGCCAGTCGCTCCAGTCGACCCGGTCGCTTGGGTAGCTCGTCGCTCCAGGCGACCCAATCTGTCACGTGATCTTATGCCGAATGAAATCCTTGAATCGGCTAGCTACTCTAGCCAACTCTCCTATCTTATATCTACTCAATAGTATCTTGTCCTGTCAGAACGCCGTCTGGACTTACTCATCACATGCTGACACGTGATTCGTGACAC
>LKUV01000257.1:0-18368 GCA_001414455.1 Hymenoscyphus fructigenus | reverse complement strand
TAGTAGTGTAGTAATAGCTAGTACTGAGCAGGGACTTTAGCTAGCGCTTAGCGAGGTTATTAGCGCTTAGCGAGGGCATAGCTTAAACCTCTATTATAGGTTCTAACTCTTATATCTTTAAGTTGTTTAAGGTCTAGCCTCTTATAGAATTTTCTATAAATGAGGTTATTTGCAAGTAATTAGAGTAACTTTCTTATCTTCTATATACTAATTTAGAGAAGTAGATTCTAGATATACTACTTAAAAAGGGATCTTCTCTTTACGTTAGCTATAAACCTTGAAAAATAATACTATTTGTAAATCATTAAACTAGAACTCTGCTAGTGCTACAGCTGCTACCTGGTTTGCCTGGATACAAGCCACCCCCCCTAACTGGGCTGTCTCCTCTAGCTAAAGCATATACTCTTCCTTATTTAAGAAGCCCTGCTAAAAATGCTTCTAGAACCAGCGTGCCTGCCCTGGCCGGTGATAGACTCTATAGCAGAGCGGCAGCACGAGGTCAGGGAACTGACACTAGGTCTTCTTATGCTCGCTATCAGCTACTCGACAGACCCCTTGTGGCTGGAAGCAATGCTAGCAAGCCACATATGCCTTAATCCACCCCCTTTTAGCCTGCTGACACGTTCGAAGAGCCTCCTTCTTAGCCTGGATCCAGTGAAAGCGCTTAGAACACTTAGACGCCAGATGGTCAAAAGGTTGTCCCCTGGCCCGGCAGTCAAGGCAGCTGCCTAGTGCCTGCTCTAGATCTCGCTTGTACCTGCTAAGCACCTGCTCCTGGACAGCATCCTGCCGCAGAACCTCCTCTGGCCCTGTAAAGCCCTGGCTAGGGCGGCTAGGGCTGCTAGGGCTGCTAGGGCCGGCATCGAGAAAGTCTAGCTCCAGTCTCATTGGCCGGGGTGTATCATGTAGCTCTGGACAGACGTAGCAAAGGTTCTCGCCTAACATGCACCAATGCTAGTCTGACGGCTGGTCTAGAAACTAGCTAAGTACCCCACGGTAGCAGTGCTGCTGGCTCAGGTAGAGAAGCATAGTGTCTTCGTTAGCGCTCAGTGACTGACAGTCTAAGGAAGAGGGTAGCTGCCAGGTAGCGTCAAGGAGGACTATAGAGCAAGCTGACTAACTATTGCGGCTAGCTCGGCCTGACTCTTGGGAGAAGTCAGTGAGGTTTCGAGGAGGGCAGACGTGAATCACTCATTGAACACAAGGGTAGTCAAATCCAAGCCCTAGAGCAGAGGTAGCAACAATAGCAGGCTGATCCTCGGCTGTTAGCCAGCGGGTCAGAAGAGCAGCCTTTTCCTGCTCTGAGCTAGACTCAGATGTATACACCTGGCACTGGAGAGCCTCAGCTAGCAAGGCTGCCTCTGCCCTAGTCTAGCAGTACAGAATAATCTTGTCTTCAGGTGTATAGCCAAGCTTTGGGGTAGGCTATATGTTCTGGACCATGCTTATTGCTTTAGCAGCTGGCTGGGTCTGCCTTTCACAAGTAAGCACTATATATGTGATGTTAGGCCGATTAGACGGTGCCCTAACAATGCAAGGCTGCACAAGTTTGTTCTGCTCTATAAAAGCCTCCTCTAAAGCAGGAGGAAGGGTTGCTGTAAGCCAGACTGTCTGAGTAAGCACCTGCCTCACGTGCCACCCAAGCTAGGACATACATAGCCGGTAATCACTTGCTGTAATAGTCAGGTAGCATTCGTTAATAACAATCCGGTCAAGCTGCTGGCGGATGGCTAGTCCTTTGGTGTAGTCTAAGAAGTCCTCTGTGCACGCTGTCTCGGCAGCGACCACGGCCAAGGGGGGTGCCTCACGTGACCCCAGCGACCAAACCAGCGGCTGGATACCTACGAGGCGGCTCCTCCTAAGCAGGTCTCCCTGAAGGGCAACCATGGGCAGGACTAAAATCGTGGTACAAGCACTAGGTATCGCTGTGCCTAGAAGAGTAACCAGGGTCTTTCCTGCCCCTGTCCCAGCAACCAAAAGCACCTGCTCGGCTGGCTGGGGCCCAAGCGTGGCTAGGATGGCCTCCTGCTGCCCAGGACTCTGGAAGCAAAGCTGGGGGTTGCTATACATCTGGCGAGCAGTAGAGAGCAGGTCCTTCTCACTATGCCTCGCTTGCTGGTGTTGCTGGCAGTGGCGGACCTGATTTGTCAAGGTAAGTGTGGCTCTCCGAGGCTGCTTCCTCTAGAGAATGTAGTCAAAACGAAAGAAGGCCTGCCAGGCCTGGGAAGCACGGTAGCCATAGTGTAGCAGGGCAGTAGTAGTTAAGGTAGTGGTGCCAGCATAAGCGTAGTTAAAGGTAGTATAGCTGTGGTTACTCTGCTCTGCTATAGCTGTGAGTTCCACCTCCTTCTCTTCTAGCTCACCTGCCGACACCCGTGGCCCAAGGTCAAAGCAGGCCTGCTTCTTCTTTGAGAACTTCTCCTTACAAATAGTAGCAGAGAAGTGGCGCCAGGTAGACGTCTGTAGCCGGGAAACTTGGGCCTAAGCGAGAAGCGCGAAGCGAGGGGGCACGTGTGGGGCGCAGGAGCCGACAGGGGGGGCACGTTGGGTGGTTTTTGGAGGGAAAACGCAAGGTCCCCGGGGGTTTCGGGCGAGGCGCAGGGCGCGCCATAGGGATGGAGTAGAAAAAAGAACGTAATACTTAGAATGCCTTAGATCAGGGAACATAACTCTGTTATTAATTAAAAAGAAAAGAGAATTTCTTTTAACTAATGTAACTACACACAGCTGTAACTACAAGGCTGGAAGAAGGTTAGCGCTACCTCTTCTAAGTTACCTAGACACCTAGCCTAGAGTCCTCTACAGGTTAGCTAGCCTGCTAATAATATAATACCTGTGTAGTATAAGGAATTTACAGGATTGTTTGTAAACCTAGAAGACTTAGAAGCTCTTCTAGAACATTGTTTATAGGATTATAAGATCAAAATCAAGAAGAGTTTATACTCTCAGAAAATAGAAACTCTGTATATATAACTATAAGACACTTTAATGTCTCAACGAGTATATACGAGAAGGAATTAAGAAAGAATATATTCGCAAGTTAGAATCATTAGCTTCGTCGAATATACTTATTATATACAAGAAAGACAACCCTAAAGAGAGAGTATACGTTAATTACCGAGATGTAAATAAATCAACAGTTAAGAACACTTACCTGCTACTAGATAGCTAATATCTATAGAACAGAATTAGTAGAGCAAAGATATTTACAAAACTCAACTAACGAAACACTTATGCCTTAATTAGGATCAAGGCTAGCGATGAATAGAAGACTGCTTTTGTCTTGCTATTAGAACTCTATAAGTATACAGTTATGTTATTTAGTCTAACTAATACACCTACTACTTGTCAGAGACAAAATAACAGTATTTTAGAAGACTTGTGTAACGAAACTACCTAACAGGTCTAAACAAACGTGACTAGTCTCGAAGGTTGGTATGCGGTAAGAGGTAAGAATGCGCGAAGTGTTCACTTGGAAGTGAACTCGTTACTTGTATCAAAAGAGTCGGAAGTAATAACTTAATAACTAAGATGATAAACTAAGTTGAGCACGAAGCTCCTACCTAATAGCAGACGTGCCAGTCTTATATAGAACCTTCATTCTTGAAATGTCGACAATGTCGCCTCGCGACTTTGTTGAATGTCGACTTGTCGACCAGGCGAGAAGTCGACCTGCATTATGTCACGTGATAGTAACCAAAGGAAATCCTTGGATCGGCTAGCTCCTCTAGTCAATCCCCATAACCTATATCTACTCAATAGTATCTTGTCCTGTCAGAACGCCGTCTGGACTTACTCATCACGTGCTGGCACGTGATTCGTGACACTATCCCCTTCTTAGCCTAGCGTGTCCCTACGCTTAAGTACGACCTAAGAAATATCGTCAGAAGGCTAACGGCCTTCTCTTCTTTTCATTATGCTACCCGAACGACTGAACGACTGAAGTAGCAGACTTCTTGGTGACGCTATTGAAAAGACTGGTCGCAGAAACATGGCTCCTTGTTCTAGATGTGAAAAGAGCAGTCGATCCTGTGTCGCGCCTCGCGACCAAAAACACTCACGCTGTGCTGAGTGTACCTGTCAAGGAAAGACTTGTGATGTCCGACAAGTCAATCGAATGCCTTCAGTCCTAGACTGGGAGTCTCTGGAGGCGAAGCGACGAAAGCTGCGGTCCGCCCGAGACGAAGCCCTGCGGGCCCAGCAGGAGGCCATTGCCAAGGTTCTCTGAATTAGCAAGGAGGAAGAATTCCTTGATGCTAAAGAGCAGAGGATGATAGCGGCTGGTCTTAACTCACTTGATGAGTTAGATGCTGCTGAAGAGTTGGAAAGGAAAGAAAAGGAGGAACAGGAAGCGAAAGACAGAAGAGAGGAAGAAGCTGCCAGGCTGGCGGCCCTTCCTACTCCTGACTCCTCCGACCCCGCCCTCGACCTGGGTCTTGACCCAGCCTTCTTTGCGTCTTTCCCGGCTGACCACGAGATGTGAGCAACCCTGGGTTTCGGTGGTAGAACTCCTGAAGTTCTACCTAGCACTAGTTGAGATTTCCCTTTGGTTCCCAAGTGTTTTCCGAATGTAGGTAATCTAACTACTTAATCAGGTACTTGACCTGTCCTCTGACAACCTTATAGTCAAGAATCCTTTCGACTTTATATTCTACATTTGGGTTGACAGGTTGGATTTCCGTGAGTGGGGCTAGTAGTGCTCCCAGTGGTGCTGGTTCGAGCAAGGATACATAGAATACTGGATGGATGTTCATAGTCTTTGGTAGCGCGAGTTTATAATTCAAAGGTCCTTTGACGCGTTTGATTTTGAACAGTCTAAGCTTTTTGTAGTCTAGTTTACTGCTTAGTCTTTTAGTGTTAATGTTTTTTCTGACCAAATAGACTTTATCCCCCTCTTTTAACGTTGGCTCCTGACTACGTCGTTTGTTGTAGTAGTGTGTGTTACGTTCTGCCACAAACTAAAGTTGCTCTACAAGCTTCTTGTGTAACTCCCTGAGTTTATGGTCTTTTAGTCCTGCTTTGTCATTATCGACAGTACTCTGCAATAGGTCTTGATAAGCAACTAATTCATACCTATAGTTAGCGTAGAATGGTGTAACAAGTGTAGTTTCTGTTGTTAAACTATTATAGGCGAACTATGCTAGTAGTAGAAGTTCAACCCAGTTGTCTTGCTTGTAGTTTACATAACATCTCAAGTATGCTTTGATAACTTGATTCATTTGTTTAGTACCTCTATTTGTCTAGGGGTGAAAAGCTGTTGATAACTTTCTCTTTGCACCCAGACGCTCTGTAAGGGCTGTCCAGAATTTCAATGTAAAGAGTTTATCTCTGTCAGAGATTATTTCTTCTAGTAGACTATGTAGAGCAACTACTTCCTGTAGGAATATATAGGCTAAGTGTTCTGCTGTACTTGCTTCTATATATAGTACAAGTACTATATACTTCATGAGTTGTTCAACAATGACTAGGATTGAGTTGTACATAACTCCTGTTATTGAGTCCTTGGATTTTAGTAGCTTGACTATAAAATCCTATGATATAGATCTCTAAGGTATCTGTGGTATTAGAGTAGTGTCTATCTGTTCATAAGGTGCATAGTAGGAAGCCTTGTTCCTAGTACAGGTATCACACTCTGCTATCACTTCCTTGACTACTGCTGATAGACAATCAACATAGTAGTGTTACTTGACTTGCTAGAGGGTTCGCCAAACTCCCTGGTGACTATATGCCAGGGCTACATAGTACTCTTTAACAAATTCTTTAGTGTAGGATTTAGGGACATGTAACCTTCTGTTAGTATACCGTTCTTTGTCATTTCGTCCTCGCTTAGCTAGAGCTAGCTGCTCTAATTCCTAGGCTTCCTAGATTTTCTTTGTCTAAAGGTTGTCAGTTTCTATTGCTGCTATCTTGTGTATAGCTGGCGCTAGGTCTCTATTTTCTAGAGTTTTCAAGATTACAATCTTTTTGTACTCTTTATTTCCTTTATAACTAGGTTGACGGCTCAAAGTGTCTACTTGTGGATTATTAGTTCCTTTAACGTAACAAATTAACATATTAAATCTAGCAAGGGTTTGTGACCACCTTGCAAGGTGTCTGTTACTAAGTTCCTTTGTTGTTGTGAATGTCTTAAGGTTCTCATGATTAGTGAGGATTAATACCTAGTACTTCACACCCTGTAGGTAGATCCTCTAGTGTTCTAAAGCCAAGACTATAGCAAGAAGCTCTTTCTCATAGATGCTATAGTTTTGCTAAGCTAAATCCAGCGTTTTAGAGAAGTATGCTATAGGCATAAGTTTCCTCTTGTTATTTAGTTGAAGATGTACAGTAGTAACTACTATATCAGAAGCATCTGTCTCTACAGTACTTGGTTTATTAGTATTATAGTTCCTGAGGATTGGTTTCTTAGCAAACCTCTTCTTTATTGCTTAGAATACTGCTTTGACAACCTTATCCTACATAAAAGGAACATCCTTTTTTGTAAGGTTTGTTATAGGTTTTGAGATTCTAGCATAGTCCCTAATAAATTATTAACAGAAGTTAGTGAATCCCTAGAAGGATTAGACGTCCTTGACGTTCTCTGGTGACTTCTATTCTAGAATTGCTTTGACTTTCTCAGGGTCTACTTCTATTTGTCTAGGAGTAATAGTGTACCCTAGAAAGATAGTACAAGTTACTCTGAACTTGTATTTCGAAAGTTTAAGGCAAGAGTCTACTGTTGCAAGCTGTTGTAGGACTTCCTTAACATGTCTCTTATAGTCCTCTAATCTTCCTGAAAACACAAGGATATTGTCTAGGTAACAGATAACAGTTATTCCTAGAAGATCCTTAAGTATTTTGTTGTTTTGCCTTTGATAAGTAGTAGGTACATTAGTTAGACTAAACAGTATTACTGTGTACTCGTAGAGGCCTAATGACAAGACAAAGGCTGTCTTCTATTTGTCCCCTTGCTTAATCTGTATTAAGCTAAAGGCATTTCACTAGTTGAGTTTAGTGAATATCCTAGCCTTTCCTAACTTGTCCTGCAAGTACTAGCCTTCTAGTAATGGGTAAGTGTCCTTAACTGTTGCCTTGTTGACGTCTCTGTAGTCAACACAAACTCTTCTATTTGGATTGTCCTTCTTAAATATAATAAGTATATTAGAAGTAGCTAGCGAATCTAATTTTCAGATGTGTCCTTTCTGAATTCCTTCTTACACATACTTCTCAAGAAGCTGTAAGTTCCTCTAATTGTAAGGTCAAAGCCTCTGCTTCTTGAGGTTATGACCCTCCTTTAATTTAATCTCATGATCCCACAGCTAATGTTTGAGAAGGGCTTATATATCCTCTAGATTATTAAACAATTCCGCAAATTCCTTATACTACACAGGTATTTTGTTATCAGTAGTCTAGCTGACCTGTGGAGGACCCTGGGCTAGGTGTTCTAGTACTTTGGAAGAGGTGATGCTAACCTCCTTCTAGCCTTGCAGTTACAACTACATATAGTTACATTAACTGAAAGTAATGCTACGTTTCTTTTAGTTAATGTCTAGATTATGTTCCTAAATCTAGGGCATACTAAGTATTGCTTCCTTGTTCTCTATCTCGACAACATTGAATTATGTGTCTGAACAGTGTCTGTCAATAGTAGTCTTTGTAGGGATAGTTCACTAGTCAATAACTCTGTTTTAGTAAGCAACATTAGTCCTGTCAACAACACTCAAGACATAGAGTAAAGTTTTCTTGACTAGGATGTTAAGCCTCTTGTAGGCTTTCAGGGATATGAAATTGCCTGTTGCTCTAGAATCAATCATGACCTATAATTTCTTTCCTCTAATAGTTGCAATTACATAAAATTAACTTTCTCCTAAAGTAGTGTGTAATTCTAGTCTAACATAGTAAATGTCAAACATCCTGTTCTCGGCATTGTCAAGCCAGGTTATAGCATTCTGAGCCTATAGAAAGAATATAACTTTTTCTTGGTCTACGTATACTACTTCACATATCTGTTGATATTCTACTCCTGTCTAATAGTCTAGCAGTGTTCCTGTGAACTGTTTGTTTAATGTCTAGTCAGATGTCAGTTGTGGTCAGTAGCGTATTCATTCTGCTGTAGAGGGGCCTAGGGTCTGAGCAGCCTAAAGTTCCCCTTCTACTAGGTAGTAGAATTCCATAGGTGGTGGCGTTTCGTCACAGTCTATAGTGAAATTATATTCTTTCTCTTCCCTAGAGATGTGTCTAGAACTTTCATGTCTAAAGTAGATATAACCCACCTAATTATCATTAATAATATACTGTTAGAGAGAGATAGGATCATGTCCTATAGTAGCATGTAGGGACCAGAAGTCTAGTCTTTCGCCCTTCATGTCTACCCAACGATTCTCTCTCTTATAGGTCCCAATAAAGACTTATGTATCCCCAACCTAGGGTTCTCTACTCTAATCATTTCTGCTAGACGATTCCAATGATTCAGAGAACTCTTTCTCTGAAGTACTAGCTAGTGATTCATAAGTAGCCTGCAATAGTAACTCATGTTCACTCTCTGAGCGAGTGTTGTAGTATTGTTCAAGGATAGAATCATCCTCTTCTTCAACCTAAGTTCTATATCCACGTACTTCTAATTCCTCGTCAGAGAGCTCTCGTGTTTCTAGTAATGCTATCTCCCTTTAGAAGGTGGCATTGACTTGTTTCCCTTGTTGGCTTGCTTCTTCAAGCTACATTCGTTTGCTCTATGGCCTGACTAGCTACATGAGTAGCATAAATTCTGCTCGCGTCAGCAGTTCCGTTCTTTCTGGGAAAGTTTGCCTTGCTTGTTTGTTTTCTCTTTGGTTCCAGACTTATGTGTTACATCAAGTTCTATTAGATCTCCTTAGTTGTGACTTTTCTTAGGATAGTGTTCTTTGAAGTAGCTATAGTTCCCTTTTTGTTCTAGGCGTTGCTTGTACATGTAGTTGTCAATCTGAATTAAGCTGTCTACTAGCTTCTTTAAGTCAGTAGGTAGGTCAGAGCGTGACAGCTCATCTTTTACCACATCCTTGAGACCTTAGTAGTATTGATCAATGAGAGCACTGTTGTTTCATCCTACTCTTGCTGAGTATTGTTAAAATTCTAATGTATACTTCACAGCAGACCCTGTCTAGGTGAGGCGTTAGAGCCTATTGACTGCTTTCTTTTTGATGTCAATATCTCTGAACACTCTCTATAGTCCTACTTTAAATCCTTTCACGTTGATAAACAATCCTTGAGTCACAAGACTTATTTTCACAGTTAGCAAACTGTCTATACATTATCCCTTCTAATATTCCTCAATGTATAGCTCAATCCACTTATAGGCGTCTCCTACAAGTCGAGTCACCATCTAACAGACTTGGTTAGATTCGTTTGGAAACTTGTCTCTGTGGAACCCTAAGTACATAGAAGATTTCATGAGAAATTCTCCAAGTGTTGCTAGGTTTCTATTATATTTGTTAGGCATGGGGACCTTGATGTCCTCCCTGAGAGTGACATTTGGTCCCTCTATCGCTAGTGTCAGAGGTGGTGTAGGCGCTAGAGTACGGTCTCTTTCGCGGCCAGAGGAGGACAACATAATCACAGTCTTACTTCTAAGCAGGTGCTCAAAGTGTAACGAAACTACCTAACAGGTCTAAACAAACGTGACTAGTCTCGAAGGTTGGTATACAGTAAGAGGTAAGAATGTATGAAGTGTTTACTTAGAAGTGAACTTGTTACTTGTATTAAAAGAGTTAGAAGTAATAACTTAATAACTAAGATAATAAACTAAGTTGAGTACAAAGCTTCTACCTAATAGCAGACGTGCTAGTCTTATATAGAACCTTCATTCTTGAAATGTCGACAATGTCGCCTCGCGACTTTGTTGAATGTTGACTTGTTGACCAGGCGAGAAGTCGACCTGCATTATGTCACGTGATAGTAACCAAAGGAAATCCTTGGATCGGCTAGCTCCTCTAGTCAATCCCTATAACCTATATCTACTCAATAGTATCTTGTCCTGTTAGAACGCCGTCTGGACTTACTCATCACGTGCTGGCACGTGATTCGTGACAACTTGTTAGAGGTAACTGTTATCTGTTACCTAGACAACATTCTAATCTACTTAGAAAAAGTAGAGGACTATAAGAAATATATACGAGAAGTGCTTTAGAGACTTCTTAGAGTAGACTCTTAGCTAAAGCTCTTGAAATATAAATTTAGAGTGACTTGTACTACATTCTTAGGACACCTGATTTCCCTAGAGAAAATCAAGGTAGACTCTAAGAAAATAAAAGATATTACTAAATAGGAATCTCTAAAGAATGTTAAAGATATTTAGAGATTCTAGGGTTTTGCTAACTTCTGCTAGAAATTTATAAGAAATTACACTAGAATATTAAAACCCTTGACAAACCTTACTAAGAAGAGTGTTCTATTTATTTAGGACAAGGTTGTAGAGACAGTATTTCAGGAAATTAAGAAACAGTTTATTATAGAACCTATTCTTAGGAATTACAATAGAAGGAAACCTAGTACTATTAAGACAGATGCTTTAGACATAGTAATCACAGCTGTATACTTATAACTAGATGAGAATAAGAAGTTAATGCCTGTTATATACTTCTCTAAAACTTTGAACCCTGCTTAGTAGAATTATAGTATTTTTGAGAAAGAGCTTCTCGCTATAGTTCTAGCTTTACAGCATTAGAGGATATACCTCTAGGGTGTAAAATACCTATTAACAGTTCTCTCTAATTATGAGAATCTTTGTACTTTTATAACATCCAAGGAACTTAGTAACTAGAGACTAGCTAGATAGTCTTAGGAGTTAGCTAGGTTTAGAATAATAATTCGTTATATAAAAGAGATGTTAAATCCTTAGACTAATGCCCTTAGCCAGAAACCAGAGTATAAAGACAACAAGGAATATTAGTATATACTAATACTGAAAGTCCTTAACAATAGAGACTTAGCTCTAACAAT
Source organism: Hymenoscyphus fructigenus (assembly GCA_001414455.1). Classification (NCBI taxonomy): domain Eukaryota; kingdom Fungi; phylum Ascomycota; class Leotiomycetes; order Helotiales; family Helotiaceae; genus Hymenoscyphus; species Hymenoscyphus fructigenus. Next base: position 7,418 of record LKUV01000257.1, on the reverse strand, counting down.
CCACGAAATCACAGTAACTTCTATAGAAGACAGACCTTAGAGCAAGAAGATTCTTAACACCTAAGCCAAAGAACAGCCTGTTATTAGCTAATAGATAAAAGAGAGAGACGTTACTAATATAGTATACTCTACTAACGAACATAATAGAGTATTACAGTATAAAAATAGGAAACTTAGAGTTCCTACCTTATATACAAAAGCATTCGTCACTGAATGCTATACTGCCTCTGCTTATAGTTATCAGGGAATTCGAAGAACTCTCTAGTAACTAAAACAACACTACTATATCAAGTATATAGCAGTAGTAGTCAAGGAAGTAATATTAGAGTATAATACCTATACTAGAAACAAGGCTTTCTACTATATACCTTATAGACAGATAAGTACTACTCTAATACTATAAAGACCTTAGAAATCAGTATCTTGGGATTTTATAGTCAAACTACTAAAATCCAAAGATCTAATAACAGAAGTAGAATATAATTTAATTCTAGTTATAATAGACTAACTCACAAAGTATATGATCTTAGTACTATATATAGAGTCGAGTATAGCAGAGGAATTAGCGTTTGCATTCCTAAAAGAGGTAGTCTTAAGACATAGACTACTAGAAGAAGTAATCTCGGACAGAGATAAGCTCTTTACCTTGAAATTCTAGGTAGCTCTCACTAAGCGCCTAGGTATAAAGAGAAAGTTGTCTATAGCTTTCTACTCACAGACGAATAGAGGTAATAAACAAATAAATCAAGTAGTTAAAATATACTTGTAATGCTATGTAAACTACTAACAAGACAATTAGGTTAAGCTACTGCCTTTAGCACAGTTCTTATATAATAGTTCAACAACAGAAACAATACTTGTTATACTATTCTATGCTAATTTTAGGTATAAATTAGTAGTATATCGAGAACTACTAAACACAACTATAGACAACTAGTTAGCCTAGGTTCAGGTCTTGAAAATCAAGGAACTACACAAGGGACTTGTATTAGAATTACAATTTATGTTAGAAAGAAACGTATACTACTACAATAAACAATATAGTTAGGAGCTAACATTAAAAGAGAGAGATAAAGTCTATTTAGTTAGAAAAAACATTAACACAAAAAGACTAAGCAGTAAACTAGACTACAAAAAACTCAAGTTATTTAAAATCAAATACATTAAAAGACCTTTGAATTATAAACTTATACTACCAAAGACTATAAATATCTATCTAGTATTCTATATATCCTTACTTGAACTAGTACTACTAGGAGTACTACTAGCTCTACTCACGGAAATTTAACCTATTAACTCTAATATAGAATATAAAGTCAAGAAGATTCTTGACTATAAGGTTGTCAGAGAACAGGTCAAGTACCTAATTAAATAGTTAGATTACCTACATTTAGAGAACACTTAGGAACCAAAGGAAAATCTTAACTAGTGCTAGAAGGAACTTTAGGAGTTCTACTACTAAAACCCAGGCTTGCCTATATCTTGTAGTCAGCAGGAAAAGACAAAAGAAAGAATAGGTCAAGGCCTAGGTCAAGGGAGGGGTCGGAATCAGCAGAGATAGAAAGAGCTACCAGCCTAGCTGTCTCTTTCTCTCTCTGTTCTCTGTCTTCTTTCTCTTTTCTCTCTTTCTCTTTAGTAGCATTGAGTTCGTCAAGTGTCTTAAGGCCTTGTCGGACTATGTTAATCTCACGCTTACAAAGCTCTTGTTAACGCTGCTCAAGCTCGCGGACACAAGCTAAACCAGCTATAGCTGCTTCAAAAGCTATATCTCTCTTGAATTTTAAACGTTCCTCCTTGAGACAAATGTTTTATAGGTTGTTGTTAACAGACTAGAGAGCGTTACACCTTATGCCTTGACAGACACATTCCCTACACTTCTGTGACTTATTGTTAAGAACAAAGTATTTCCGGTTATACCAACAATAGTTAAAACAAGACATAATTTTAGAACTATATACTTAGATAGTCTCGAAGAGTAGAATACTGTAACGAAACTACCTAACAGGTCTAAACAAACGTGACTAGTCTCGAAGGTTGGTATGCAGTAAGAGGTGAGAATGTGTGAAGTGTTCACTTAGAAGTGAACTTGTTACTTGTATCAAAAGAGTCGGAAGTAATAACTTAATAACTAAGATGATAAACTAAGTTGAGTACGAAGCTCCTATCTAATAGCAGACGTGCTAGTTTTATATAGAACCTTCATCTCTTGTGGGTAGACTGGAGCGCCAGTCGCTCCAGTCGACCCAGTCGCTTGGGTAGCTCGTCGCTCCAGGCGACCCAATTTGTCACGTGATCTTATGCTGAATGAAATCCTTGGATCGGCTAGCTACTCTAGCCAATCTTCCTAACCTATATCTACTCAATAGTATCTTGTCCTGTCAGAACGCCGTCTGGACTTACTCATCACATGCTGACACGTGATTCGTGACACTATCCCCTTCTTAGCCTAGCGTGTCCCTACGCTTAAGTACGACCTAAGAAATATCGTCAGAAGGCCAGCGGCCTTCTCTTGTTTTCATCATGCCACCTCCTGACAATAAAAAACGCATCGAACGTCAGTCCCTTAGTTTCTATATCGAACGACACGGTGACGAAATGGCTCCCTGCACCTGATGTGAAAAATCCCTTGACTTAGCTAGCAAACCTCGTCGATGTGTCGCGATACAAGGCAACTAATATTCTCGTTGTTCTGCTTGTGCTAGACAAGGAAAGTCTTGCAACTATCGCGAACGCAACCGAATGCCTTCGATCTTAGACTGGGCTTCCATCGAGAAGCAAAAGGCCCTGTTGGATTCCCAGGAGGAAGAGGCCATGGCCAAAATCCTCTGCTTGCGACAGCAAAAACGTCTTCTCCTTGACAGGGAAAAGAGAATAATAGCAGCTGGTCTCAACTCACTTGACGAGTTAGATGCTGCTGATGAGTTGGAAAGGAAAGAAAAGGAGGAACAGGAAGCGAAAGACAGAAGAGAGGAAGAAGCTGCCAGGCTGGCAGCCCTTCCTACTCCTGACTCCCCCGACCCCGCTCTTGACCTGGGTCTTGACCCAGCCTTCTTTGCGTCTTTTCCGGCTGACCACGAGATGTGGGCAACCCTGGGTTTTGGTAGTAGAACTCCTGAAGTTCCTCCAAGCACTGGTTGAGGTTTCCCTTTGGTTCCTAAGTGTTTTCCGAATGTAGGTAATCCAACTATTTAATCAAGTACTTGACCTGTCCTCTGACAACCTTACAGTCAAGAATCCTCTCGACTTTGTACTCTGTGTTAGGGTTGACAGGTTGGATCTCTGTGAGTGGGGCTGGTGGTGCTCCCGGTGGTGCTGGTTTAAGCAGGGATATATAGAACACTAGATGAATATTTATAGTTTTTGGTAGCGCGAGTTTATAATTCAAGGGTCTTTTGACACGTTTGATTTTGAAAGGTCTGAGCTTTTTGTGGTCTAGTTTGCTGCTTGGTCTTTTGGTGTTGATGTTTTTTCTAACTAAATAGACTTTATCCCCCCCTTTTAACGTTAGCTCCTGACTACGTCGTTTGTTGTAGTAGTGTGTGTTACGTTCTGCCACAAACTAAAGTTGCTCTACAAGCTTCTTGTGTAATTCCCTGAGTTCATAGTCTTTTAGTCCTGCTTTGTCATTATCGACAGTGCTCTGCAATGGGTCCTGATAAGCAACTAATTCATACCTATAGTTAGCGTAGAATAGTGTGACAAGCGTGGTTTCTGTTGTTGAACTATTATAGGCGAACTATGCCAGTGGCAGAAGTTTGACCCAGTTGTCTTGTTTATAGTTCATATAACATCTTAAGTATGCTTTGATAACTTGATTCATTTGTTTAGTACCTCTATTTGTCTAGGGGTGAAAAGCTGTTGACAGCTTTCTTTTCGCACCTAGACGCTCTGTGAGGGCTATCTAGAACTTCAAGGTGAAGAGTTTATCTCTGTCAGAGATTATCTCTTCTAGTAGACTATGTAGAGCGACTACTTCCCGTAGGAATGCATAGGCTAAGTGTTCTGCTGTACTTGCTTCTATATATAGTACAAGTATTATGTACTTTGTGAGTTGTTCAACAATAACCAGGATTGAGTTGTACATAACTCCTGTCATTAGGTCCTTGGATTTTAGTAGCTTGACTATAAAATCCTATGATATAGATCTCTAAGGTATCTGTGGTATTAGAGTAGTGCCCATCTGTTCATAAGGTATATAGCGGGAAGCCTTGTTCCTTGTACAGGTATCACACTCTACTATTACTTCCTTGACTACTGCTGATAGGCGATCAACATAGTAGTGTTGCTTGACTCGCTAGAGGGTTCGTCGAACCCCCTGGTGACTATGTGCTAGTGCTATATAGTACTCTTTAACAAATTCTTTTACGTAGGATTTAGGGACATGTAACCTTCTGTTAGTGTACTGTTCTTTGTTATTATGTCTCTACTTGGCTAGAGCTGGCTGCTCTAATTCCTGGGCTTCCTAGATTTTCTTTGTCCAAGGGTTGTCAGTTCCTATTGCTACTATCTCGTGTATAGCTGGCGCTAGATCTCTATTTTCTAGAGTCTTTAAGATCACAATCTTTTTGTACTCTTTATTTCCTTTATAACTAGGTTGACGGCTCAAAGCGTCTACTTGTGGGTTATCAGTTCCTTTGACATAACAAATCAATATATTAAATCTAGCAAGGGTTTGTGACTACCTTGCAAGGCATCTGTTGCTGAGTTCTTTTGTTGTTGTAAATGTTTTGAGGTTTTTATAATCAGTGAGGATTAATACCTGGTGCTTTGTACCCTGTAGGTAGATCCTCTAATGTTCTAAAGCCAAGACTATAGCAAGAAGTTCTTTCTCATAAATGCTATAGTTTTGCTAAGCTGAATCCAGCGTTTTAGAGAAGTATACTACAGGCATAAGTTTCCCCTTGTCATTTAGTTGAAGATATACAGTAGCAACTGCTGTATCAGAAGCATCTGTCTCTATAGTACTTAGTTTGTTAGTATTATAGTTCCTGAGTATTGGTTTCTCAGCAAACCTCTTTTTTATTACTTGAAATACTGCTTCGACAACCTTGTCCTACATAAAGGGAATATTCTTTTTTGTGAGGTTTGTTATAGGTTTTGAGATTCTAGCATAGCCTCTAATAAATTGTTAATAGAAGTTAGTGAATCCCTGGAAGGATTAAACGTCCTTGACGTTCTCTAGTGACTTCTATTCCAGAATTGCTCTAACTTTCTCAGGGTCTACCTCCATTTGTCTAGGAGTGATGGTATACCCTAGAAAGATAGTATAAGTTACTCTGAACTTATATTTCAAAAGTTTAAGGCAAGAGTCCACTGTTGTAAGTCGTTGTAGGACTTCCTTAACATGTCTCTCATAATCCTCTAATCTTTCTGAAAACACAAGGATATTGTCTAGGTAACAGATAACAGTTATTCCTAGAAGATCCTTAAGTATTTTGTTGTTTTGTCTCTGACAAGTAGTAGGTACGTTGGTTAGACTAAACGACATTACTGTGTACTCGTAGAGACCCAATAGTAGAACAAAAGCTGTCTTCTATTCATCCCCTTGCTTAATCTGTATTAAGCTAAAGGCATTTCACTAGTCGAGTTTAGTAAATATCCTAGCCTTTCCTAACTTGTCCCACAAGTACTAGCCTTCTGGTAATGAGTAAGCGTCCTTAACTGTTGCCTTGTTGACGTCTCTGTAGTTAACACAAACTCTTCTATTTAGATCATCCTTCTTGAATGTGATAAGTATATTAGAAGTAGCTGGCGAATCTGACTTTTAGATGTGTTCTTTCTGAATCCCTTCTTGTACATACTTCTCGAGAAGCTACAAGTTCCTCTAATTGTAAGGTCGAAGCTTCTGCTTTTTGAGGTCATGACCCTCTTTTAATTTAATCTCATAATCCTACAGCTAATGTTTAGAGAGGGCTTGTATGTCCTCTAGGTTATCAAACAACTCTGTAAATTCCTTATACTTCACAGGTATTTTGTTATTAGCAGTCTGGCTGACCTGTGGAGGACCCTGGGCTAGGTGTCCTAGCGTTTTGGAAGAGGTGGCGCTAACCTTCTTCTAGCCTTGTAGTTACAACTACATATAGTTACATCAACTGAAAGTAATGCTACGTTTCTTCTAGTTAATGTCTAGATTATGTTCTCGAATCCAGGGTATACTAAGTATTGCTTTCTTGTTCCCCATCTCAACGACATTGAATTATGTGTCTGAACAGTGTCTGTCGATAGTAGTCTTTGTAGGGATAGTTTGCTAGTTAATAACTCTGTTTTAGTAAGCAACATTAGTCTCGTCAACAACACTCAAGACATAGGGTGAAGTTTTCTTGACTGGGATGTTAAGCCTCCTGTAGGCTTTCGGGGATATAAAATTGCTTGTTGCTCTAGAATTAATTATGACCTGTAATTTCTTTCCCCTAATAGTTGTAATTACATAAAATTGACTTTCTCCTAAAGTAGTGTGCAGTTCTAGTCTAACATAGTAAATGTTGAATATATTGTTTTTAGCATTGTCAAGCCAGGTTATAGTATTCTGAGCTCATAGAAAGAATATAACCTTTTCTTGATCTACGTATACTACTTCACATATCTGTTAATATTCCACTCCTATCCGATGGTCTAGCAGTGTTCCTGTGAACTGCTTATCTAATGTCTAGTCAGATGTCGGTCGTGGTCAGTGACGTACCCATTCTGTTGTAGAGGGACCTAGGGTCTGAGCAGCCCAAAGTTCTCCTTCTACTAGGTAGTAGAATTCCTTAGGCAGTGGCGTCTCGTCACGGTTTATAGTGTAATTATATTCTTTCTCTTCCCTAGAGATGTGTCTAGAACCTTCGTGTCTAAAGCAAATATAACCTACTTGATTATCATCGATAATATACTGTTGGAGAGGAATAAGATCGTGTCCTATAGTAGCATGTAGAGACCAAAAGTCTAGCCTTTCGCCCTTTATGTCTACCTAACAATTCCCTCTCTTATAGGTCTCAATAAAGACCTATGTATCCCTAACCTAGGGTTCTCTACTCTAATTATTTCTGCTAGACGATTCCGATGACTTAGAGGACTCTTCCTCTAAAGTGCTAGCTGGTGATTTGTAAGTGGCCTGCAATAGTAACTCATACTTGTTCTCTAAGCAAGTGTTATAGTATTGTTCAAGGATAGAATCATCTTCTTCTTTAACCTAAGTTCTATATCCACGTACTTTTAATTCTTCATCAGAGAGCTCTTGTGTTTCTAGCAATGCTATTTCCCTTTGGAAGGTAGCATTGACTTGTTTTCCCTTGTTGGCTTGCTTCCTCAATGTGATATGTGGAGGCTGTATTGGTCATGTGACCTTTCGTCTGATCTAAGGAAGTCTTCATCTGCTATTATAAATCAATCAGGAATTGAGCAGTTCTAGTGGATGGAGTTTACGGAGTTAACAGAGT
>LKUV01000256.1:0-19253 GCA_001414455.1 Hymenoscyphus fructigenus | reverse complement strand
TCCGGAAGTGGGGCTTCTCTTGAAACTATCTCTTATAAATTAGCGCACTTTCATTTACACCCCCTGTAGCCTAGGGCACCCCCCTAGCGTCATTTGCCCAACACTGGGACTCCTTAGGACCTAGCCCACGCGAGCTAGATTCCGCCTGACGTTAAATAGCAATAAATAAATAAATATGTAGCAAAACCAGCCACAGAGCAAGTAAATGTAGCTTGAAGAAGTAACCTAATTAGAGAAAGCAAGTCAATGCTACTAGCTGAAAGGAAGTAGCAGTGCTTGAAAGCAGGCCGCTTATAGAGGAAGAGCTGGCTGAGTATATTAGTACACAAATCAAAGAAACTAAATCCACAGACGAGTTAGATAACCTGATCCTAGAGGAATACTATAGTACATGATTAGACTCTATAGAAATCCTTCTACTTCAACAGCTTGTAGCACTAGTCCAGGGATCTACTAGCGTAGACATTAGAGACACCTAGATATTAATGTACAGAGAGGAACAGGGGTATAGATAGAAAGATCTACAGAACCCTAAACAAACCTTTCAAACTATATGATTATACTTAGGCACATGCCTAAGGTTTGATATAAAATATATTACCTGATAGTCAGGAGAAGGCCTAATTAGTTTAACAAGTATTAGTATAATCCTACAAACAACTTTTGTGGAGAGAACGTGCTTTAACCTAGCCAAAATAATTATTTCTATGAAGTACTTGTTAGAATCGTCTAGCTCATTGGAGATAGGCGACTGAGAAGCAGTAAGCAAGGACCTAGAAGTAGGAGAAATATAGACATTCATTAGTACCTACATAGATGGAAACCGTTGAGCACAAATCAATGAAATTAAGTCTGACTTCTAGAGCCTACATACATTACAAGGGGACAAGCTAGTAGCTCTAGATAAATATAAAGTAATATTTGCTAAGAACTGTTGAATTACCTTTTGAAATCTCTGTTCAGAAAAAGAGACATTAGAACTTATATATAGATAGTGTTCTAAGAGTAACATCTACTACCGAGACTCTAAAGGTCCTAGGTCCTAACAACCTAAGGAAGGAGAACAATAGATAATAATCTAGCTAGTTAATAGGACTAGTACCTGGAAGCTAGAACAACCTCTTAGAATTATTAGATTTAAGCTAAGGTTTTTAGTAACACTACCTAAACCTAACTCAGACAAGTACTGTCAGGTAGGAGAAGTATACAAAGTAGTCTATTCAGATAAAGAGAAAGTAGTTTTTAGAACACTAGGAGAGCTAGATAAGCTCTTGTTCAAAATCTTTTCTATTAAGTAACAGAAAGCTTGTACAACTTTAGGAGAAAGTCAGTTATATGTAACTGTGACAATTAGAGGAAAGAAACTCTGAATCATAATTAATTCTAGAGCTACAAGTAACTTTATTTCTCCCTCAGCTATACGAAAGCTAAACGTCTCAGTCAAAGGAATGACGCTATACAAACTTATAGTAGTTGATGAGACAGAGGTAGAATACCAAGGAGGTGTTGTCAACTAATGAACTATACCTACAAAAACATAAATCAAAGGATACTGTTTAGACATATAATTTGATATTGTAGATATTAGGAAAAAGGACACAATACTTAGAATGCCTTAGATCAGGGAACATAATCCTGACATTGACTAGAAGGAAAAAGAGATTTTCTTTAGCTAATGTAATTGTAAGCAGCTGTGACTACAAGGCTGGAATAAGGTTAGCACTACCTTTTCCAAGTTGCCTAGACACCTAGCCTAGGGTCCTCCACAGGTTAGCAAGGCAGCTGATAACGAAATACCTATGTAGTATAGAGAATTCACTAAATTGTTTAATAACCTAGAAGACATGTATGCCTTACTAAAACATTAACTATAGGACAATGAAATAAAATTAAAAGAGAGTCATAACCTTAGAAAGCAAAGGCTTCGACTATATACATAGGACGACTTACAAGTAATAAAGAAGTACATCAAGGAAGGAATCAAGAAAGGACACATCTGAAAGTCAAAGTCTCTTATCTGTTTAAATATACTTATAGTATACAAGAAGGACGATCTAAACAAAAGAGTTTACGTTGACTACTAAGAAGTTAACAACATAACAGTTAAGGACGCTTACTTATTGCTGACTAGCTAATACCTGTAGGACAGAATAGGTCAGGTAGTTTAATACATAAAACTAGATCAGAGAAGTGCCTTTAACTTAATTCAGATTAAGGAAGGTGACGAATAGAAGACTACATTTGTCTTACTATTAGGTCTTTATGAGTATACAGTAATGTTGTTTAGTTTAACAAACACACCTGCTATATGTCAAAGATAGAACAATAGTATACTAGAAGATCTTCTAGGAGTAACTGTAATATATTACCTAGACAATATTCTAGTATTCTCAGAACAAGAAGAGAACTATAAGAGACATGTCAAAGAAGTCTTAAGGAGACTTATAACAGTAGACTCTTGCCTTAAGCTATTAAAATATAAGTTTAGAGTAACTTGTACAACGTTCCTAGGGTGTTTGATCACTCTAGGACAGGTAGAAGTTAATCTAGAAAAAACTAAAGACGTCAAAAGTTAGCTGATGCTACAAAACGTTAAGGACGTTCAGTTATTTCTAGGATTCGCTAACTTCTACTAACAATTTATTAGGGATTACACTAAGCTAGCTAGTCTACTAACGAGTCTAACCTAAAAAGGCATCGATTTCCAATAGACAGAGAAAGCTGAGAGAGCTTTCTAGGAAATCAAGAAGTAATTCACAGAAGAACTAATTCTTTAAAGCTATAATGCTAGCAAACTAAGCACTATTGAGACCAACGCTTTAGACACAGCAGTAGGCGCTGTATATCTTTAACCTAGAAAAGAAGGTAAACTTATGCTAGTAGTATACTTTTCCAAGAAAATAGATCTAGTACAGTAGAACTATAGAATATACAATAAGGAACTTCTTGCTATAGTTCTAGTACTTGAACACTAGAGGATATATCTCTAGAACGTGAATTACTAGGTCACTGTACTGTTGGATTATAAGAACCTTAGAACATTCACTACTACACAAGAACTCTTGAATAGGAGACTTACAAGGTGGGCGAGAATCTTAGTGTAAAGAATTACAAACTCACAGGTCTAACAAGTGTGACTAGGTCTTTGTCGGTTTAGTCACAGTAGGAAGTAAGGGTCGCTAGGTTGTTTACTCAAAGGTAAACTCGTTACTTGAACTCCAGATATTAAAACAAGATGTATTGAATACTAAAGTAAATAAGTTAAGCATAAAGCCTCTATCTAGTAGCAGACGTGCTAGTTATATATAGAACCTTCATTCTCCTAGAGCCTAGGAGGAGCCCCAGATCCCCAAGCTCTAATACAAGCTCCTGCAAGCTCCAACGGTCATGTGACTGTATTATGTGATAATTATAACATAGAAATCCTTGGATCGTTTAGTTAGCCTAACTGATCCTCTCAGGCTGTAGGTTCTTGTGGATGTGTTTGACCTGTCAGGGCGTCGCCTAGTCTTCACTGGTCCCGTGCTAGCACGTGATTTGTGACACTATCCCCTTCTTAGCCTAGCGTGTCTCTATGCTTAAGTACAACCTAAGAAATATTGTCAGAAGGCTATTAGCCTTTCCTTCTTTTATTATGTCCTCTAAAGCACAGAAATATAAACAGCGTACCCTCCTTTTCAAAACTATTCAAGTATATAGTTCCAAAATTATACCTTGTTCTAACTGTCGTTAGTATAACCGAAAATGCTTTGTTCTAAACAACAAGTCATAGAAGTGCAGGGAGTGTGTTTGTCGAGGTGTTAAATGTAATGCTCTTTAGTTATCTAACGATGACCTTTAGAACATTTGTCTTAAAGAGGAGTGTCTAAAGTTTGAAAGAGATATGGCTTTCAAAGTAGCTATAGCTGGTTTAGCTTATGTTTGCAAGCTTGAGCAACGTCAACAAGAGTTGTGTGAGCGTGGAATTAACATAGTCTAGCAGGGACTATAGACGCTCAACAAACTCAACGCTGTCAAAGAGAAAGAGAGAGAGGAGAAAGAGGAGAGAGAACAGAGAGAGGAGAAAGCAGCTAGGCTAGTAGCCCTCCCTAACCCTGCTGCCTCTGACCCCGCCCTTGACCTAGGTCTTGACCTATCTTTTCTTTTGTCTTTCCCAGCTGACTACAAGATGTAGGCAAGTCTAGGTTTTGGTGGTGGAACTCCTAAAGTTCCTCCTAATACTAGGTAAGGTTTCTTTTTAGTTCCCAAGTGTTTTCTGAATGTAGGTAATCTAACTACTTAATTAGGTACTTGACCTGTCCTCTGACAACCTTATAGTCAAGAATCCTCTCAACTTTGTATTCTGTGTTAGAGTTAATAGGTTGGATTTCTGTGAGTGGGGCTAGTAGTACCCCTAGTAGTGCTAGTTTAAGCAAGGATATATAGAATACTAGATAGATATTTATAGTTTTTGGTAGCGTGAGTTTATAATTCAAAGGTCCTTTGACGTGTTTGATTTTAAACGGTCCAAGCTTCTTGTGGTCTAGTTTACTGCTTAGTCTTTTGGTATTAATGTTTTTTCTAACTAAATAGACTTTATCCCTCTCTTTCAACGTTGGCTCCTGACTATGTCACTTATTGTAGTAGTGTGTGTTACGTTCTGCTACAAACTGAAGTTGCTCTGCGAGCTTTTTGTGTAATTCTCTGAGTTCGTGGTCTTGTAATCCTGCTTTGTTGTTATTGACTGTACTCTGTAATGAGTCTTAATAAGCTACTAATTCATACCTATAGTTAGCGTAGAATAGTGTAACAAGCGTGGTTTCTGTTGTTAAACTATTATAGGTGAACTGTACTAGTAGCAGAAGTTTAATCTAGTTGTTCTGTTTGTAGTTTATATAACATCTTAAGTATGCTTTGATGACTTAGTTTATTTGTTCAGTTCCTCTATTTGTCTAAGGGTAAAAGGCTGTTAACAGTTTTCTCTTTACACCTAGTTGCTCTGTGAGTGCTGTCTAGAATTTCGAGGTAAAGAGCTTGTCTCTGTCTGAGATTATTTCTTCTAGTAGACTATGTAGAGCGACTACTTCCTGTAGAAACACATAGGCTAGGTGTTCTGCTGTACTTGCTTCTATATATAGTACAAGAACTATATACTTTGTGAGTTGTTCAACAATAACTAAGATTGAGTTATACATGACTCCTGTCATTAGGTCTTTGGATTTTAGTAGCTTGACTATAAAATCCTATGATATAGATCTCCAAGGTATTTGTAGTATTAGAGTAGTGCCTATCTGTCTATAAGGTACATAGTGGGAAGCCTTGTTTCTGGTATAGGTATTACACTCTGCTATTACCTCCTTGACTACTGTTGATAGGTGTTCAACGTAGTAGTGTTGCTTGATCTACTAGAGAGTTCGACGAACTCCCTAGTGACTATGTGCTAGAGTAGTATAGTATTCTTTGACAAATTCCTTTGCGTAGGATTTCGAGACACATAGTTTACTGTTTGTGTACTGTTCTTTATTATTTTGTTCTTGCCTAGTTAGAGCTAGTTGCTCTCTCTCCTGGGCTTCCTATATTTTTCTCGTCCAGGAGTTGTTAGTTCCTGTTGTTGCTATCTTGTGTATAGCTAGGGCCAGGTCTTTATTTTCCAGAGTCTTCAAGATTGTAATCTTTTTGTACTCTTTATCTTCTTCGTAGCCTGGCTTTCGGCTAAGAGCGTCGGCTCGAGGGTTGGCTGTTCTGCTAACGTGTTAGATTACAATGTTATAGCCTCCTAAGATTCCCGCCCACCTTACAAGTCTCCTATTCGAGAGTTCTTGCATAGTAGTAAATGTTCTAAGGTTCTTGTGATCCAATAGTACAGTGACCTGGTGATTTATGTTCTGAAGATATATCCTCTAGTGTTCGAGTGCTAGGACTATAGTGAGAAGTTTCTTATTGTATATCTTATAGTTCTACTATACTGGATCTATTTTCTTGGAAAAGTATACTACTAACATGAGTTTACCTTCTTTTCCTGGCTAAAGATGTACAGTGCCTACTACTGTGTCCAAGGCATTGGTCTCAACAGTGCTTAGTTTGCTAGCGTTGTAGCTTTAAAGAATTAGTTCTTCTATGAATTGTTTCTTGATTTCCTAGAAGGCTTCCTCGGCTTCCTCTGTCTATTAGAAATCAATGCCTTTTCGAGTTAGGCTCGTTAGTAGACTAGCTAGCTTAGCATAATCCCTAATAAATTGTCAACAGAAGTTAGCGAATCCTAGAAATAACTAGACGTCTTTAACGTTTTGTGGCATCAGCTAACTTTTGACGTCTTTAGTTTTTTCCAGATTGACTTCCACCTGTCCTAGAGTGATTAGACACCCTAGGAACGTTGTACAAGTTACTCTGAACTTGCATTTTAATAGCTTGAGGCAAGAGTCTACTACTAGAAGTCTCCTCAAGACTTCTTTGACATGCCCCTCATAGTCCTCTTCTTGTTCCGAGAATACTAGAATATTGTCTAGGTAACATATTACAGTTACTCCTAGAAGATCTTCTAGTATACTATTGTTCTGTCTTTGACACATAGTAGGTGTGTTCGTCAAACCAAACAACATCACTGTATACTTATAAAGACCTAATAGTAAGACAAATGTAGTCTTCTATTTGTTACCTTTCTTAATCTGAATTAAGTTAAAGGCACTTCTCTAATCTAGTTTCATGTATTAAACTGTCTAACCTATCCTGTCCTACAGGTATTAGCTGGTCGGCAATAGGTAAGCGTCCTTAACTGTTGTGTTATTGACTTCTCAGTAGTCAACGTAAACTCTTCTGTTTGGATTGTTCTTTTTATATGCTATAAGTATATTTGAACAGATAGAAGACTCTGATTTCTAGATATGTCCCTTCTTGATTCCTTCCTTGACATACTTGTTCATTACTTGCAAGTTGCCCCACGTGTGTAGTTAAAGCCTTTACTTCCTGAGGTTATAACTCTCTTTTAATTTTATTTCGTTGTCCTATAGTTAATGTTTTAGTAAGGCACATATATCTTCTGGGTTATCAAATAATTTAGTAAATTCTCTATACTACACAGGTATTTTGTTATCAGCTGTCTTGCTGACCTGTAGAGGACCCTGGGCTAGGTGTCTAGGCAACTTGGAAAAGGTAGCGCTAACCTTATTCCAGCCTTGCAGTCACAGCTACTTACAATTACATCAGCTGAAAGAAATCTTCTTTTCCTTCTAGTTAATGTCAGGATTGTGTTCCCTGATCTAAGGCATTCTAAGTATTATGTCCTTTTTCCTAATATCCACAATATTAAATTATGTATCTAAACAGTGTCCTTTGATTTGTGTTTTCGTAGGTACGGTTCGTTGGTTAACAACACCTCCTTAGTATTCTACTTCTGTCTCATTAACTACTGTGAGTTTATATAGTGTCATTCCTTTGACTGAGACGTTTAGCCTCTATATAGCTAAGGAGGAAATAAAGTTGCTCGTAGCTCTAGAATCGATCATGATTTAGAGTTTCTTTCCCCTAATTGTTACAGTTATATATAACTGACTCTTTCCTAAAGTTGTGTAAGCTTCTTGTTGCTTAATAGGAAAGATTTCAAACAGGAGTTCATCTAGTTCTCCTAGTGTCCTAAAAACTACTTTCTCTTTGTCTAAGTAGACTACTTCACACACTTCTCCTACCTAACAATACTTATCTGAGTCTGGTTTAGGTAGTGTTGCTAAAAACCTTGGCTCGAATCTAATAATCCTGAGAGGTTGTTCTAGCTTCTAGGTACTAGTTCCGTTGACTAGCTAGATTATTATCTATCGTTCTCCTTTCTTAGGTTGTTGAGACCTAGAACCCTCAGAGTCTCAGCAGTAAATGTCGCCCTCAGGACACCATCTATACATAAGCTCTAATGTCTCTTTTCCTAAACAAAGATTTCGAAAGGTAATTCAACAGTTCTTGGCAAATACTACTTTATATTTGTCTAGGGGTACTGGTTTGTTCCCTTGTAATATATATAGGCTCTAGAAGTCAGGCTTGATTTCGTCGATTTGTGCCCAACAGTTCCCGTCTATGTAGGTACTAATGAATGTCTATTTTTCTCCTACTTCTGGGTCCTCGCTTACTGCCTCCCAGTCGCCTGTCTCCGATGAGCTAGACGATTCTGACAAGTACTCTATAGGAATAATCATTTTAGCTAGGTTGAAGTATATCCTTTCCACAAATGTTGTTTGTGGGATTATGCTAATGCTTGTCAAGCCTATCAGGCCTTCTCCTGACTATCAGGTGACATATTTTAAATCAAACCTTAGGTGTGTGCCTAGGCATGATTGTATAGTTTGAAAGGTTTGTTCAGGGTTCTGTGGATCCTTCTACCTATAACCCTGTTCCTCTCTGTACATTAATATCTAGGTGTCTCTGATGTTTACGCTAGTAGATTCCCGGACTAGTGCTGCAAGCTGTTGAAGTAGGAGGATTTCTACAGAGTCTGAACGTGTACTATAGTATTCCTCTAGGATCAGATCATCTGATTTGTCTGTTAATTCAATTTCTTCGATTTGTGTACTAATGTGTTCGGCCAGCTCCTCCTCTGTGAGTGGCCTGCCTTCAAGCACTGCTACTTTCTTGCGGCTAGTAGCATTGACTTGCTTTCCCTGATTGGGTTGCTTCTTCGAGCTACATTCGCTTGCCTTGTGGCCGGTTTTGCCACATAAGTAACATAAATTCTGCTTGTGTCAGCGGTTCCTTTCTTCTTGGGAAAGTTTGCTCTGCTTGTCTGCCTTTTTCTTTGGCCAGGTCCTGTTCGTGGCGTCTAGTTCTATGAGATCCCTACAGCTCTTTCCTCCATGATTTACTCAATGTCTATAACTTCTCTTTCTTTCAAGCCTTCGTTTGTAGTTCCGATTGTTGATTTTGATCGAGTCATTGATCAACTTGTTAAGTGAGGTTGGCGGGTCGTCCCTTGTCAGTTCATCCTTAACGTCGTCCTTCAATCCTCTATAGAATTGTTCTCAGAGAGCTTCGTCGTTCTAGTTCAGTTACGCTGTGTACTGCTGGAAGTGCGAAGCATACTTGGCTGTAGAGTTCTTCTGTCGGAGATTGTACAATGCCTGAACAGATTTCTTTTTTAAATCAACGTCTGCAAATGCTTGATTGAGTCCTTCTTTAAATCCCTTTATGTCCCAGAATAGTTTCTTGGTGACTTCTGACATAATCGTCAATACCTTTCCTTCAGGTGTTTTGTTCTTCCAGAAGTCTTCAAGGTGTGGCTCCATCTAGTTATAGGCTGCTCCTTCGAGACAGGTAGCCAGCCATATGACTTGGTCAGTTTCGCTCGCGAATTGCGCTGCATGAAAGTTCAAGTACAGGGAAGCTTTCATAAGGAACTCCGTGAGTTTCTCTAGTGAACCATCAAATGGTTTTAGGATAGGTAGTTTCACTTCCTCTCAGAGAGTAGTGACAGTTGGTGCCATTACAACAGCTAGTGTAGTAGCTGCTTTTGGCGCTACCTTCAGGGTAGAAGATGTGGCTGACATCGTAGCAGTTTACTTCCAAGGGCAGATGCTCAAAGTGTAACGAATTACAAACTCACGGGTCTAACAAGTGTGACTAGGTCTTCGTCGGTTTGGTCGCAGTAGGAAGTAAGGGTCGCTGGGTTGTTTACTCAAAGGTAAACTCGTTACTTGAACTCGAGATATCAAAACAAGATGTATTGAATACTAAAGTAAATAAGTTGAGCATGAAGCCCCTATCTAGTAGCAGACGTGCCAGTCATATATAGAACCTTCATTCTCCTGGAGCCTAGAAGGAGCCCCAGATCCCCAAGCTCCAATGCAAGCTCCTGCAAGCTCCAACGGTCATGTGACCGTATCACGTGATAATTATAACATAGAAATCCTTGGATCGTTTAGTTAGCCTAACCGATCCCCTCAGGCTGTAGGTTCTTGTGGATGTGTTTGACCTGTCAGGGCGTCGCCTGGTCTTCACTGGTCCCGTGCTAGCACGTGATTCGTGACACTTAGGAGGTTACAACATCGTGATCTAACATGTTAGCGGAACAGCTAACCCTTGAGCCAACGCTCTCAGCCGAAAGCCAGGCTACGAAGGAGATAAGGAGTACAAAAAGATTGCGATCTTAAAGACTCTGGAAAATGGAGACCTAGCTCTAGCTATACACAAAATAGCAACAACAGAAACTAACAACTCCTAGACAGAAAAAATATAGGAAGCCCAGGAGATAGAGCAACTAGCTCTAACTAGGCAAGGACAAAATAGTAAAGGACAGTACACAAACAGTAAACTACGTGTCCCTAAATCCTACACAAAGGAATTTGTCAGAGAATACTATACTGCTCTAGCACATAGTCACTAGAGAGTTCGTTGAACCCTCTAGCAGATCAAACAACACTACTGTGTTAATCACCTATTAGTAGCAGTCAAGGAAGTGATAGCAGAGTGTAATACCTGTACCAGGAACAAGGCTTCCTGCTATGCACCTTATAGACAGATGAGCACTACTCTAATACCACAAATACCTTAGAGATCTATATCATGGGATTTTATAGTTAAGCTACTAAAATCCAAAGACCCAATGACAGGAGTCATGTATGACTTAATCTTAGTCATTGTTAAACAACTCATGAAGTATATAGTCCTTGTACTATATATAGAAGCAAGTACAGCAGAACACCTAGCCTATGTGTTCCTACAGGAAGTAGTCGCTCTACATGGTCTACTAGAAGAAATAATCTCAGACAGAGACAAGCTCTTCACCTTGAAATTCTGGACAGCTCTCACAGAAAGACTAGGTACAAAAAGAAAGCTGTTAACAGCCTTTCACCCCTAGATGAATAAAGGAACTGAACAAATAAACTAAGTCATCGAAGTATACTTGAGATGTTATATAAACTACAAGCAAGACAACTAGGTTGAACTTCTGCTACTAGCACAGTTCGCCTACAATAGTTCAACAACAGAAACCACACTTGTTACACCATTCTACGCCAACTATAGGTATGAATTAGTAGCTTATCAAGACTCATTGCAGAGTACTGTCGATAACGACAAAGCAGGATTACAAGACTACGAACTCAGAGAATTACACAAGAAGCTTGTAGAGCAACTTTAGTTTGTAGTAGAACGTAATACACATTACTACAACAAGCGACATAGTCAGGAGCCAACGTTAAAAGAGGGGGATAAAGTCTATTTAGTCAGAAAAAACATTGACACTAAAAGACCAAGCAGTAAACTAGACCACAAAAAGCTTGGACCATTCAAAGTCAAACACGTTAAAGGACCTTTGAATTATAAACTCACACTACCAAAAACTATAAATATCTATCTAGTATTCTATATATCCTTGCTCGAACTAGCACCACCAGGGGCACTACTAGCCCCACTCACAGAAATCCAACCTGTCAACCCTAATGCAGAATACAAGGTTAAGAGAATTCTTGACTACAAGGTTATCAGAAGACAGGTCAAGTACCTAATTAAGTAGTTAGATTACCTACACTCAGAGAACACTTGAGAACCAAAAAAGGGTCTCACCCAGTGCTAGGAGGAACTTCAGGAGTTCTACCACTAAAACCCAGGCTTGCCCACATCTTGTGGTTAGCTAGGAAAGACAAAAGAAAAGATGGGTCAAGACCTAGGTCAAGGGCGGGGTCAGAGACGGCAGGGTTAGAAAGAGCTGCCAGCCTAGCTGCTTCTTCCTCTCTCTGTTCTCTCTCCCCTTTCTCTTCTCTCTCTTTCTCTTTAACAGCGTCGAGTTTGTCGAGCGTCCACAGTCCCCGCTAGACTATGTCAATCCCACGCTTGTGTAATTCTTGTTGACGTTGCTTAAGCTTGCGGACACAAGCTAAACTAGCTATAGCTGCTTCAAAAGCTATATCTCTTTCAAACTTTAAACACTCCTCCTCAAGACAGATGTTCTAAAGGTCATTGTTGGATAACTAAAGAGCATTACATCTAACACCTCGACAAACACACTCCCTGCACTTTTGCGACTTGTTGTTTAGAACAAAGCATTTTCGGTTATACTGACAACAGTTGGAACAAGGCATAATTTTGGAACTATATGCTTGAATAGTTTCGAAGAGAAGGGTGCGCTGTTTATATTTCTGTGCTTTAGAGGACATAATAAAAGAAGAAAGGCTGATAGCCTTCTGACAATATTTCTTAGGTTGTACTTAAGCGTAAGGACACGGTAGGCTAAGAAGGGGATAGTGTCACAAATCATGTGCCAGCACGTGACTAGTGAAGACCAGGCGGCGCCCTGACAGGTCAAACACATCCACAGGAACCTACAGCCTGAGGGGATCGGTTAGACTAGCTAAACGATCCAAGGATTTCCATGCTATAGTTATCACGTGACACGGTCACATGATCGTTAGAGCTTGTAGGAGCTTGCATTGGAGCTTAGGGATCTGGGGCTCCTCCTGGGCTCTATGAGAATGAAGGTTCTATATATAACTAGCACGTCTGCCATTAGATAGAAGCTTCATGCTCAACTTTACTTTAGTATTTAATACATCTTGTTTTGACATCTCAAGTTCAAGTAACGAGTTTACCTTTGAGTAAACAACCCAGCGACTCTTACTTCCTACTGCAACCAAACCGACGAAGACCTAGTCACACTTGTTAGACCTGTGAGTTTGTAATTCGTTACACTTAGATCAGGGAACACAACTCTGACATTGACTAGAAGGAAAAAGAGATTTCCTTCAGCTAATGTAACTACAAGCAGCTATGACTGCAAGGCCAGAATAAGGTTAGCGCCACCTTTTCTAAGTTGCCTAGACACCTAGCCCAGGGTCCTCCACAGGTGAGCCAGACAGCTGATAACGAAATACCTGTGTAGTATAGAGAATTTTCAAAATTGTTTAATAACCTAGAAGACATGTGTGCCTTGCTAAAACATCAACTATAGGACAACAAAATAAAACTAAAAGAGAGTCATAACCTTAGGAAGCAAAGGCTTCGACTACATATATAGGGCAACTTGTAAGTGATGAACAAGTACGTCAAAGAAGGAATCAAGAAAGGATACATCTGAAAGTTAGAGTCTTCTATCTGTTTAAATATACTTATAGTATACAAGAAAGACAATCTAAACAGGAGAGTTTGCGTTGACTACTAAGAAGTCAATAACGCAACAGTTAAGGACGCTTACCTATTGCTGACTGGCTAATACCTGTAGGACAGGATAGGTTAGGTAGTTTGATACACGAAACTAGATCAGAGAAGTGCCTTTAACTTAATTTAAATTAAGGAAGGTAATGAATAGAAGACTGTATTTGTCTTACTATCAGGTCTTTATGAGTACATAGTAATGCTGTTCAGTTTAACAAACACACCTGCTATATGTCAAAGACAGAACAATAGCATACTAGAAGATCTTCTAGGAGTAACTGTAATATATTACCTAGACAATATCCTAGTATTCTTAGAACAAGAAGAGGATTATGAGGGGCATGTTAAAGAAGTCTTGAGGAGACTCATAGCAGTGGACTCTCGCCTTAAGCTATTGAAATACAAGTTTAAAGTAACTTGTACAATATTTCTAGAGTGTTTAATCACCTTAGAACAGGTGGAAGTTAATCTAGAGAAAACTAAGGACGTCAAGAGCTGGCTAATGCTGTAAAACGTCAAAGACGTCTAGTTATTTTTAGGATTCGCTAACTTCTGTCGACAATTCATTAGAGACTACGCTAAGCTAGCTAGTCCTCTAACAAGCCTAACTCGAAAAGGCATTGATTTCCAATGGACAGAGGAAGCTAAAGGAGCTTTCCAGGAGATTAAGAAACAGTTCACAGAAGAACCTATTCTTCAAAGCTACAACGCTAGCAAACCAAGTACTGTTGAGACTAATGCTTTAGACATAGCAGTGAGAGTAGTACATCTTTAGCCAGGAAAAGAAGACAAACTTATACTAGTGGTATACTTTTCCAAGAAAATAGACCTAGCCTAGCAGAACTATAGGATATATAATAAGGAGCTTCTTGCTATAGTTTTAGCACTCAAACACTAGAGAATATATCTCCAGAATACAAATCATCAGGTTACTATACTGTTAGATCACAAAAACCTCTGAACATTCACTACTACACAAGAACTCTCGAATAGGAGACTTGCAAGGTAGGCAGGAATCTTAAGAGGTTACAACATCGTGATCTAACATATCAGTGGAACAGCTAACCCTCGAGCCGACGCTCTTAGTCAAAAGCCAGGCTACGAAGGAGATAAAGAGTACAAGAAGATCGCGATCTTGAAGACTCTAGAAAACAGGGATCTGGTCCCAGCTGTACACGAAATAGTAGCTACAGAGGAAGGTCCGTGGACCAAAAGAGTCTAGAGGGCCCAGGAGGTAGAGTAACCCACTCTAGCTGAATGAGAACTCATGCCAAAGGACTTGCCTAATAGTAGAGGAGACTTTATTGACAAATATAGGGCAACAAATAATCAAAACAACAGAGAGTAGTACACAAACAGGAAACTACATGTCTCTAAATCCTATACAAAGGAATTTGTCAAAGAATACTATGCTGCTCTAGCACATAGTCACCAGAGAGTTCGTTAAACCCTCTGGCAGATTAAGTAACACTACTATGTTGATCACCTAGCAGCAGTAGTCAAGGAAGTGATAGCAGAGTGTAATACCTGTACTAGGAACAAGGCTTCCTGCTATATACCTTATAGACAGATAGGTACTACTCTAATACCACAAATACCTTGGAGATCTATATTATGGGATTTTATAGTCAAGCTACTAAAATCCAAGGACCCAATGACAGAAGTTATATACAACTCTATTCTAGTCATTGTTGAACAACTCACAAAGTATATAATACTTGTGCTATATATAGAAGCAAGCACGGCAGAACACCTAGCCTATGTGTTCCTACGGGAAGTAGTTGCTCTACACAGTCTACTAGAAGAAATAATCTCGGACAGAGATAAACTCTTTACCTTGAAATTCTAGACAGCTCTCACAGAACAACTAGGTGCAAAAAGGAAGTTATTAACAGCTTTTTACCCACAGACAAATAGAGGAACTAAACAAATAAATCAAGTCATCAAAGCATACTTGAGATGTTATGTGAACTACAAGCAAAACAACTAGGTTGAACTTCTGCTACTAGCACAGTTTGCCTACAATAGTTTAACAACAGAAACTACACTTGTTACACTATTCTACGCCAACTATGAGTATGAATTAGTTGCTTATTAGGACCCTTTACTAAGTACCATCGATAATGACAAAGCAGGATTACAGGACCACAAACTCAGAGAATTACACAAGAAGCTTGTAAAGTAACTTCAGTTTGTGGCAAAACACAACACACACTACTACAATAAACGACGTAGTCAGGAGCTAACGTTAAAAGAGGGGGATAAAGTCTATTTGGTCAGGAAAAACATTAACACCAAAAGACTAAGCAGTAAACTAGACCACAAAAAACTCGAGCCATTCAAAATCAAACGTGTCAAAGAACCTTTGAATTATGAACTTGTGCTACTAAAAACTATGAATATCTATCTAGTATTCTATGTATCCTTACTCGAACTAGCACCACTAGGAGCACTACTAGCCCCACTCACAGAAATCCAACCTGTCAACCCAAATGTAGAATATAAAGTCAAGAGGATTCTTGACTATAAGGTTGTCAGAGGACAGGTCAAGTACCTGATTAAATAGTTGAACTACCTACCCTCGGAAAGTACTTGGGAGCTAAAGAAAAACCTCAACCAGTGCTTAGTGGAACTTCAGGAGTTCCACCGCTGAAACCCAGGGTTGCCTACATCTCGTGGTCAGCCGGAAAGGACTCAAAGAAGGCTAGGTCAAGACTCAGGTCAAGGGCGGGGTCGGAACTAGAAGGCGTAGGAAGAGCAGCTAGCCTGGCAGCCTCCTCTTTCCTCCTCTCGGTTTCCTCCTTTTCCTCTGTTTCTTTCCTTTCTAATTCTTTAGCAGCATCTAACTCGTTAAGTGAGTTAAGACTAGCTGCTATTATTCTCTTCTCCCTGTCAAGGAGAAGACGTTTTTGTTGTCGCAGGCGAAGGATCTTGGCCATGGCCTCTTCCTCCTGGGAGTCCAACAAGGCCTTCTGTTTCTCAATAGAAGCCTAGTCTAAAATCGTAGGCATCTGATTACGCTCGCGATAGTTGCAAGATTTTCCCTGCCTAGCACAAGCAGAGCAACAAGAATATTGATTGCCTTGTATTATAATACATTAGCGAGGCTTGCTAGCTAAATCAAGGGATTTTCACATCAAGTGTAGGGAGCTATTTTGTCGCCGTGTTGTTCGATATAAAAACTAAGGGACTAACGTTCGGTGTGTTTCTTATTGTCAGGAGGTGGCATAATGAAAACAAAAGAAGGCTAGTGGCCTTCTGACGATATTTCTTAGGTTGTACTTAAGTGTAGGGACACGCTAGGCTAAGAAGGGGATAGTGTCACGAATCACGTGCACACGTGACTAAGTGAAGACCAGGCGGCGCCCTGACAGGTTAAGCACTATCATATACTCTTATAGTATCTGAGGATTAGTTAACATAGCTAAGTGATTCAGGGATTTCATTCAGTATAAATCATGTAACATATTGGGTTGCCTGGAGCGACGAGCGACCCAGGCGACTAGGACAACTAGAGCAACAGGCGCTCCAGTCTACCCACGAGAATGAAGGTTCTATATAAGACTAGCACGTCTGCTATTAAATAGGAGCTTCATGCTCAACTTACTTTAGTTTTTAATACATCTTGTTTTGACATCTTGAGTTCAAGTAACAAGTTTACCTTTAAGTAAACACCTCGGCGACCCTTACTTCCTACTGCGACCAAACCGACAAAGACCTAGTCACACTTGTTAGACCTGTGAGTTTGTAATTCGTTACAACTATACTCTTATATCTCTCCTACTCCTTAGAGCAATATCTAGCTAAGCTAGCCTTGGAATCCCTTTTTGAGACTAGCATAGAAATACTTGTAATCTCTTTCCCTAGATAGAATAAAAATATATAAGAAAAAATATTACAAAGGTCTTAGAAATATAAGGTAAGCCTTACTTAGAAAATTACTGTACTTCTATATCTCTCTGACTTCTCAAAGTAATATCTCGCTAAGCTAGCCTTGGAATCCCTTTTTGAGACTAGTATAAGAATCCTTACAAACTCTTTCCTTAGATAAATTTAAAATAAGTCAGGAAATATATTACAAAGACCTAGAAAATACAAGATTAACCTCCCTTATAATATAGTAGTACTTTTACCTTATACTATTAGAGGCTTGACCTTGAATAACTCAATAGTGTAGTTTCAAATATTTAATTAAGAAGTATATAAAAACTATATATATACAAGCTCTTCCTCTATATATACTTAAAAAAGAATCTTCTCTTTACATTAACTATAAACCTTTAAAAATAATACTATTTACAAATGATTAAACTAGAACTCTACTAGTGCTACAGCTGCTACTCAGTTTGCCTGGATACAAGCTACCCCCCCTAACTAGGCTGTCTCCCCTAGCTAAAGTATATACTCTTCCTCATTTAAGAAGCCCCGCTGAAAATGCTTCTAGAACTAGCGTGCCTGCCCTGGCCGGTGATAGACTCTATAGCAGAGCAGTAGTACAAGGTCAGGGAACTGACACTGGGTCTCCTCATGCTTGCTATTAGCTACCTGACAGACCTCTTGTAGCTAGAAGCAATGCCAGCAAGCTATATATACCTTAATCTACTCTCTTTTGGCCTGCCGGCACGTTCGAAGAGCCTCCTTCTTAGCCTGGATCTAGTGAAAGCGCTTAGAACACTTAGACGCTAGATGGTCAAAAGGTTGTCCCCTGGCCTGGCAGTCAAGGCAGCTGCCTAGTGCCTGCTCTAGATCTTGCTTGTACCTGCTAAGCACCTGCTCCTAGACAGCATCCTGCCGCAGAACCTCCTCTGGCCCTGTAAAGCCCTGGCTAGGGCGGCTAGAGCTGCTAGAGCTGCTAGGGCCAGCATCGAGAAAGTCTAGCTCTAGTCCCATCGGCCGGGGTGTATTATGTAGCTCTAGACAGACGTGGCAAAGGTTCTCGCCTAACATGTACTAATGCTAGTCTGACAGCTGGTCTAGAAACTAGCTAAATACCTTACAGTAGCAGTACTGCTGGCTCAGGTAGAGAAGCATAGCGTCTTCGTTAGCACTAAGTGACTAACGGTCTAAGGGAGAGGGTAGCTGCCAGGTAGCGTCAAGGAGGACTATAGAGCAAGCTAACTAACTATTGCAGCCAGCTCAGCCTAACTCTTAAGAGAAGTCAGTGAGGTTTCGAGGAGGGCAGACGTGAATCACCTATCGAACACAAGATTAGTCAAATCCAAGCTCTAGAGCAGAGGTAGCAACAATAGTAGGCTAATCCTTGGCTGTTAGCTAGCAGGTCAGAAGAGCAGCCTTTTCCTGCTCTAAGCCAGACTCAGATGTATACACCTAGTACTAGAGGGCCTTAGCTAGCGAGGCTGCCTCTACTCTAGTCTAGCAGTACAGAATAATCTTGTCTTCAGGTATATAGCCAAGCTTTGGGGTAGGCTATATGTTCTAGTCCATGCTTATTGCTTTAGCAGCTGGCTAGGTCTGCCTTTTACAAGTAAGTACTATATATGTAATGTTAGGCCGATTAGACAGTGCTCTAACAATGCAAGGCTGCACAAGTTTGTTCTGCTCTATAAAAGCCTCCTCTAAAGCAGGAGGAAGGGTTGCTGTAAGCCAGACTGTCTGAGTAAGCACCTGCCTCACGTGCCACCCAAGCTGGGACATACATAGCCGGTAATCACTTGCAGTAATAGTCAGGTGGCATTCGTCGATGATAATCTGGTCAAGCTGCTGGCGGAGGGCTAGTCCTTTGGCGTAGTCTAAGAAGTCCTCTGTACACGCTGTCTCGGCAGCGACCACGACCAAGGGGGGTGCCTCACGTGACCCCAGCGACCAAACCAGCGGCTGGATACCTACGAGGCGGCTCCTCCTAAGCAGGTCTCCCCGAAGGGCAACCATGGGCAGGACCAAAATCGTGGTACGAGCACTAGGTATCGCTGCGCCTAGAAGAGTAACCAGGGTCTTTCCTGCCCCTGTCCCAGCAACCAAAAGCACCTGCTCAGCTGGCTGGGGCCCAAGCGTGGCTAGGATCGCCTCCCGCTGCCCAGGACTCCAGAAGCAAAGCTAGGGGTCGCTATACATCTGGCGAGCAGTGGAGAGCAGGTCCTTCTCACTATGCCTCGCTTGCTGGTGTCGCTGGCGGCGGCGGACATGATTCG
>LKUV01000255.1:0-19789 GCA_001414455.1 Hymenoscyphus fructigenus | reverse complement strand
AAATCGGTGAGCCCCCCCCCCCCCCCCCCCAAAAAAAAAAACCAACGGCCCAACCTTAACTCCATTGGTTTTTTTCATTTAGTTCGATTTTATTTAGTATTATTGTACCCAGTTACGCTTTTGATTTTGCTGAATATTTAGAAGGTCAGTTTTAACACATTACCACTTAATGACGATACCGCAATAAGAAGTTGGATTCGCCATTCGCAATTTCAAAGCAGAGATCCCCTACAAGGCCGGATACTTGTAGTAATGATTTAACGGAAGTATTCTACCGAGTAATTCTACAATGACTCGGAGTTATTCGACCGAATGATCTGACCAGTGAAAACCAAGTATAAGCGCAGTGTCGCATAGCGTGACTCAATAGACCTGGATATAAGCTCAGCCTCAAAAGGTGTAAGCTATGGCAAATGTACATTCTCTTAACAGAGGTAGAAAAATATGGGGGAACTCGCAGGGCGGTTATCGCATACAATCAAACACAAGTTGAAGTAGGATTCAGGATTAATTCAGCTCTTCTCATGGATACGCCTAATTCTTAGGATCACTGTGAACTAATAGGGGCTATTTAATCTTGGGAACGGAGGCAAAATGCATATAAGAGCGAGTATTCTCTTATTTTCAGTTCTCCATCTCTCCATCTTCTTCTTTTATTCTCAACCACATTCATTAAACATTCTATACTTCAATCTCTACTTCTCCCTTTTGCATTCATCAAAATACATCGAATTCTATCCTTCGATTAACTAAAATTATTTCAAAGTACCAATAACTGAGTCATTCTGTTCTAAGTTACGTTCAGCAATTATGCAAATATGGGTTACTTCAAGCGAACATAATGAGCCCCAAAAGCTAATCATTCACTAGTCTAACAACAACCATCATCGCGGCATCTGCCCTTTTCAATTCTTTTACAGACGCAACGCCTGTCACAGCTAAACCGCGCCCTTCTAACACCGCAGCTAACGACCCCACCAACTCTAAATTGTACTTTGACCATGTCAATACAGACCTCACAGCAGACGACGTAGTTAAACATCTTCAATTAAGCGGCAAAATCACATGGATACCCGCAGGATCAGGCCACTACGTGGACATCCCCGATGATGTTTGGCTTAACGGCATCAGCTCTGTCGCCAACTCAACCGAGCCTGGAGAGAGACAACTAGCCAAACGTTTCGAAGCAAGAGATGTCACTATCGGTGATATTGGTTCCTTTTCCGCCAAAGCAGCTTGCTACAGCCCGGGGACTGTCATGACTGATACTAGCATCTCGGGATTCGTCCTTAATGCATGCGACAATCTTGTGGGGACCTCTGTACCACCCTTGGTCGTGAAGGCTCTGAGAGTTTGGCAGAGTGTGCAATTGGCTGATGCTGATGGTATTGCCTCGTAAGTACGATTCAGCGCCAAGCTTTTGACAGGTGGTTTCCATTACGATACTTCCCTGTGTCAGGAGGCACTGGCGAGCTTTGAAAATTATTGTCAAAAGAGTTCAGGAACTACCTGGGGTGGAGAGATTGAAATTGGAAAGGCCATTAAGTTCAATGCTGATCCAACGGATTTCGGCTGCAACTGCTAGATTTTGACGACTGAATTTGGAGCTCAAGTGTGTTTGGCTGTGGTGATGTTTTAAGGGAGCGGGAATGTTTTTGGTCATCACACTCGTTTTATTTATTCTTTTGCTTTAAGAGACGTGTACGAATAGACTGCATTTCTACAGCTGCCTTTATTTTTTTCTTTTCCAGTCAATGCTTTCGAATGAGCACTGAGACCAAAGTAGAGAATGTCCAACATTTTGAGAAACTTCTCCACGCTCAGTTCTCCTATCACTTCACGACTACAACTACCGGTACAAGTACCGGGGATATATTTGTCGATCGAAATTCAGACATACTCCTCCTACGATCGCATCCACACTTCTATGGACTCACCGCCCGTTCATGTTATTACCTGCTCTTTTATGAGTTGCTCCGTTTTTCTTCCTCTCCCGCTCTCTATGTGGCACAGTGAGACTTGGCACTCTTCCCGAACTACTGTTTCGTATACACTTGCAATTCTACCACGCACTTTACTGCCCTAGTAAAAGCGTTCCCTATTGATGCTGCTCATTAGTCAATCTACTTCCTTTACTGAGATCTCAAGTAAATTTCCTCCTGAAGTCTTAAATTCCCGCGTGTTCGTTAAACGAAGAGCCAAAGGGAATTGCTTGCTTTCTTGAACACTTGGCATTGCCCAAAGCATTCAATGAAATCAAAAATCTCGGGTATGAGCAGACGAAAGGATTTACTCGTGTAGGGAACGGCAATCTACGTTTTACTAAGTTATGTGTCCATCGCAAACGCACTCGCTGGGTCATTGTCTGGATTACTATAGTAGCTCGGCCTTGCAAATGCCAAGCATTAGTATTTCGGTATCACCCGCATTCCCAACAAATCGTACCCTCACCATCCCCTCTCTCTCAGTCTAGCTTCTGGTTTAACCCCTGATGAATGAACGCAAAGTATCTTAGGTATATATCCTGCGTTAGGAACCCGTAAAAAATTTGTGAAATCGAATTCATAATTGAGAAAATCCATAAATCAAGTTGAACCACTACTATAGATTGTCGAAGCCTTGAGCTGTCAAGTTTTATTATACTTTGAAGACGATGACCATTGCGCGAAGTATTGATCTCTAGTCGGGGCAACCTTCTAATTTGAAATTCCTAGCTACGAGAGAAGAATCTCGGCGTTAAAAACAAGAAAGTAGTTATTCCTTGATTTATTCTTGAAATACCTGCTCAATACAGGAATAAGTAAAGATTGTCTCTCTTAGATAACTTTTCTGGTCAAGGAGATGAAAAACAAAACAGGGTTTACAAAAAAACCTTAAATTTAACCTTAATTCGCGTTTCATTGTCAACTTAGCGTCTCGTACATATCTCTTGGCACGTCATCCCAAGTCAAACAAGCGAGAACAAGAATGATGGAAAAGATTGGCCAAAGGTCCTGGTATGGCTCTCAAGGGATTCAAGAAATATCAACCTAGCACTTTGCGAAGATCAATCAAGATCATTGTCACAAATATCGGTAGCGAGAGGCTCTTTGGAGACTCAAGTAATCCAAGAAATGCCAACCAGCCCTTTTCAACAAAATCATCATCAGAAATACCGGTAACAAAAAATACTCTCATTGTGTGAACCACACTTAGATTATAGACTCAGGGATCAGATCTTTGGAAATGTGCGAAGGGGGTACTGAATGAGGCTGCAAAGTAGTATATATGTCTGTATCCAACCCGTTGAAGTTTTCTTTTTCATCACTCTTATCATCCAGATCATTCCCACCATTCCCAACATTCTCTATCCTTAAAAGATAATCAACTAACTTCCTTGAAATTCCATTACCTCAACCACACCCACCAACAATCACCTCCACCACCAAAATAAAAATGCAGTTCTCACAAACCATCACCTTCGCCATCACCTTTCTCGGTCTTTCAGCCAATGTTGCTCTGGCTCAAAATGGACAGCGCAACTGCCTTCTCGGGGGCATTTCATGCCAGTATCCAAAGGGCAAGATTCTCTTTCCTTGAACAAACGTCTAGATATTCAATACTAACTCTGGCAAGAACGTTGCGCACGTGCCTGCCTGGACACCCAGTGCGACTGCCCTAATGGACAGGCTGATAACCCATATACCGGTGCTAATTGTATTACTATTGCTCAGGCCCTTGGACGGACAAGCTGTGGTGCAAACGGGGGTGCTTAATGTCTCTTTGTTGGGGTTTTAAGTGGAAGATGGTATTTGTGCCATTTGGGGACTCGGATTGGGTGGTTGAGTCAACTCTCTAGTTCTATTCGGGACGTCTAAAAGGATTGGAGGCGGTTTGTGGGTCGATCGGAGATGTTGAGAGTGGTTTATCTTCTTTGTATGTGCAATATTCGGGATTATCAGCTCTAGAGCGGAGGCTGGTTGTTTAGATGTTTGCATTACTTTTTGCTTGTACATGTAGATATACTTTAAAATTCATACTATCATAACTTTATCATGTCAAGCCCGGTTGAAGAGTGAGTTCGTACTAAACATGTCTTACTCAGCAATGGATGCCGCATCACCGGTCGGAATTTTATCTACCCCACCAAGCTTAGTTCACGGTGGTATTGTTAGAACGGAGGGATAGGGGGATGAATATTTGCATTTTACTGCCATAACATTTCCTTATTTATTCATATCAAAAGAAAGTCCCTTATTTCTCTCTCTCCTCTCACCACCCCCACGATCGCTTCGGCATCCATAAACCCATCCAAGTAACATTCTCCCACAAATTGAAACTCGTCAAGAATACCCCTCAAAACCACCGGTACACTACATCCAAACAATACCACAATGAGATCTCCGCATTGTGCAAGCTTGGGAACGGCCCCGAGACGGCCATTCTTTGTAACTGCCATTTTGCGTCTCTTCATCGCCATCTCAAATGCAGCAATGATTTTCGCGTGCTTGTCTTTTTCGGCTGGTGTGATAGGTGGCATTTGGAGATGATCGATGATTTCTTGAAGAGCTTTTTCGTTTGTTCGCTCGATAGGGGAAATACGCCCACAAAGCAAAGTTTCGATGAACGATTTTACTATTTTGATATCCAGAAGTTGGCTGTTCATCTCGATGGTATCATTTTCCACGCCATCAAAAGATTGATCAATGATTAGAGCAATATTCCAAAGGATTGAACGAACTTCGGGTGCAAGTTGGAAATTCAGGGCGTCATTTTCTAGGAGTGTGGTGAGCCAAGTTGCAGCACCCACATGAGAGGTGTTTGCTGAAGAAGTTGTGTGGATCGTGTCGATATATAGTCCAGTAGTATGTAAAACAGGGGAGTTCAATACAAAAGATTCGTGGAGAGAAAATTTCGAATGGTAATCATAACCAGAAGCAGCATAAATGCTTTCTTCCCCATCGGTCGTGGTCAAAGGGACAGCAGCCGATTCTTGATTTAGGATAAAATTCGGTGTCCACGACGGAAGATGAATGAAAGAACTGTCTTTGGCTTCTAGTTGAGCTTGCCAGCCGCAGATAGGGTCCAATCTCCCTGCTTGGGTAATGAAATGTCGAGTGACATTCGAATATACCTATTTTTGTCAGTGTTCATCCCCAAATTTATCTGTGTATCAAAGCAAGTACATTACCGACGGAGGCTTCATAGTCAGGAACGAGACATGGATTGATTTTATCTCCCATTAGTCCATAAAGGGAATAAATCTTGTCTCTCGGGTTCGTAGCATATCGGAATCGACAAGCTCGAATCAATTCAATAAGTGGTCTTCGTTTCCTATCATTCCAACCTAAGCGAACCTTTTCCATCTTTATGACTCTGAAATGAAGTAAGCAGTTGAAGTACCCAAGTAGTAGGATATTATAACTCACCGTGAAATATGCCTCAGAGGGGCATTACAAGCGAAATGTAAATAACACGCTACTTGAAGAAAATCGTCCCAAGGTAACACAGACGACCCAATTAATATCTCACAATCATTAGCACATCCCAACTCTTGAACCACCCACATCCTCGTAAACCAATCGTGTTGCAGAAAAACAGCATCAATAAGTCTCGCCACTTCCAAAAAATTGTCCATTTGTCTTGCCTTGCGCAAGTTAGAATCTCGAGGCCTCCACTTAATATATTTCTTCTCAAACTCTTCGTCAATAGCAACCGCCTCCTCGGGTCTCTCTACAAGTTCCGCCTTATCATCCCTCCCAGCCGGTTGCAAAACATCCAAAACGCCAAACCCCAGATGCGCGACATTAAAAATGCTGTTTGGCAAAACGGCCACCGGTCCCGCCAACTTCTCAAATATAAACTCTTCAACCTTGTCATTCTCAGTACCTGCCTGCTCATCAACATAACCCGTCGAATCTCCCAAGCACTCGAAAAACCTCAAACACCGCGTCACATGATCCGATGACCCCCCTAAGTAAACCCTCACATTTCCAGCCGAATGGTAAACGTCCCTCATCAACAATATCTGTTGCGAAATCTCTGCCTTGTCTTCTTGATTGATACAAATCGCATCCGCCCAAATCCAGAACTCTCCTAGAGATTCTTTTTGCATCGCCCGGATTCCATCGTAGAGATTCTTTGTGATGGCTAGGGGTTGGCCGTCGATGAGGATGCAATGGGTTTTTGAATCTGTTCCCCAGACGTATGAGAGGGCGTAGAAATATGGAAGCTTCGCGACGCGGAGAAGTCTGGTGGCACGGGGGAGTGAGGAAAGGGAGAGTTTATGAGGTTTTAGGGTTCCAGAAAGAGGGGAGAGGTCGGTGCGGCTGAGTTGGACGCGGACGTCTATGGGGATTTTAAGGAGACGGATTTCGGCATCTGTGCTGTTTAGGGGGGTGTATGAGTATTTTGAGGGGTTCTTGGAATCCATAGTTTGAAATTCATATTATCTATGTGGTGCTCAATTGATGTTGATGATCGCCAAATGTACTGCTTTTAAGTTGATTCTTATTGGCTACTTTTCCTTGGCAATTTCTATAAATAACTATCCCCTTTTACTAAGCATTTTCAAGTACCATTTACAGGAAAACCTCGTTATGAGAATCCTCGTTATAAGAATAACCTTAGAAAAATCCTAAAGATTTCTGGCTTGATTTTTTCAAGTAGGTTTTAATAATAACCTCTTTAATAAGGATATCTCTTATCTTTTCTAGAATAAAAGTTTTTTACTACCTATTTTATACCTTGCTTTATCTCTATTATAGTAAAATTTATTAACTCTACGCTTTACTCTATAAGAGATATTATAAGAGATATTAAAATACTTTCTAGAGAAGAGAATAAAATAGATAAAGAAGATCTTTTAGAAAAAGATTCTACCTGCTCTATCTCTTACTCTACCTCTTACTCTGCATTTTAAGAAGATAACTATATATCTATACTAGAACTAGAAATAGAGAAAGAGTTACTGCTTATAATACACTAATAACACCTGAAAATATTCAAGGAGGTTTTAGAGGTGCTGGATTAGTCTCATTTAATCTAGAAGCTGTGGTTTCAAAGCTTGATGTTAGGCTTTGTACACTAACTCCTCTAGCTAATGAAGACACACTGTAGTTAGCAAAAACACTAGGAAACCAGATTGAAATAGGCTTTTAAACAGAGCTTATTAAAAAGAGAATCTCTCAATACTAAAGCAGCTTACCAATGCCTATTGTAAATGCAGTTGATCAGTTCCTAAAAGGGGTATATTATATGGCTACTTAGTTTGAACTACTTAAGGCAGAGAATATAGTCCTTTGTATAGCAAATAAGCTTGTAACACAACGAAAACAACGAAAGAAAAAGCGAATTCAGAAGTGAGGTACTCTAACAAAGGGGGAGGGATCACAAATAATTGATCAGGCTGATATTAATACACAAATTTAGCAGGAAACGTATTAGTCATGTACACAGCAAGGAGGTAATATAGTAACTCAACGTCACTGTGAACACTGTAGGGAGGTTGGACATCGAAAAATTAACTGTCTAGAGCGTGAATTAGATAGAATATAAGTTATATCTTTATCTTGTAATTAATTAAATAAAGGGTTGGTTAGAAAAGGTTGCAATTCAATGTAGTTATGCGATAATTTTTGGTGGGGTGCGCCACTCACCCGTTGATCACGTTATATAATACTAATAGAGGTAAGAAGTTAACTTCTTAGATTATAAGTGAGTTAGAGAACTTATAATATTTTAAAAGCCTTATCAAATTACTTTTTAGAGTAGTTTATAGGTTTAATAAGATAAAGTAGATAATTAGAGTTATTTTTAAGAAGTATTTTTACTAGTTTAGCTATACCACACATATATCAAGGAAATTGTGCCGAGATGGGTGCTATTGCTTTTGCATTACAATCTCCTCGTCTTTTTATATTGGCAGGTTCCTTTATTGCGGTTTACGGGGTTGATGGTTCGAATAATGGACAATTGGGGTTTATTAAACCTTGTCACCCAAATGGTTGTGCGGAATACATTGAGAAGCACAAGATTATTCCCATGGAGAAGGGGTTATTTCCTGGTTCTGGTGCATGGGATATTGTACCTCTTAGAGCTAGAAGAGCAACTTTGGTGGTATAGGACCATCCTCGTTTACACTTGTACCGTTTCTTCTCGGTTTGCAGTTTTGTTTTCTTCCTAGAATTTTTGGGTTTTGTTAAGGTATTTTTTACTTCTTTCTTCTGGTTCACGTGTGGGCTGGGAGAGTTTGGTTTGAATATCTATCTGGATTTTGTTTTTTTCTTAGGTCTTGATTGCCTAGAAACGTTTGCTAGAATTGACTTTTGTTTGCTCTGAAAAACTATGGAGTTCCTGAAGTGATTTTCAACCTCACTCCAAATCAGAAGTCTTCTCCCAGGTTAGCCTCATTCCAGAATATTCATATAATTCCACTAGGTTCTGCTCTTCAATCCTTTGTCTTCCACGCTCCACCTTCCCTTCACTAGAATATTTACCACATGCCGCCAGTGCAAGAACTACCTCCTCTAAAGAAGGGACGTATAACTCCTTAGACATTGCCAATGCTTTGACGAAGGGCGAGATAGCTAGTATCGAGGGGCATGAAAACATTCGAAGAAATCCGAGAGAAGGAGGCAATCTTTGTAAGAATTCCCTTGTAATTTCCTGATATTTCTCTTGTTGTTCCTTTTCATCGTCCTTCGCATCGTCTTCATCGGCAACTTGTAGCTGTTCCGTCAACGCGTACCACGATATATCTAATCGCTCCAGTTTTTCAAACTTGCTCCAATCCGTTGCCCGGAACCTTGACGAAAAGATGGGATTCGAGTGCAGGTCATCGTCTCGAAGTACCAATGTCTCCAATGTCTTAATACTGGGTTGTAATCCAAAAGGAAAGGGAGTTGGATTGAATGGCCCACAACGCATACGTTTGAAGCTCTGTAGTGCTACACAATGGCTGAGAGCATGGTTCATCATCAGTTCACTGACGGGGCAGTCATCGAACGTTATTTCTCGCACATATGACGTAAACTCCATCGTCCCACCTCCATTGGCAAGTCCTTTGCAAAAGAATGTCCTCACAGAACGCGGTCTTATAAAACAAAGGGCGTCAAGGAAACTGATGCTCGTATTGCTCTTGTGGAATGAGAGCGATACATTGGAAAGGCGTTCCAGGCGATAAGGCGGGACGCTCCCCTTTTCTTCAGACGATTCTTGGCTCTCTTGAATATTTGCAGCGCGTTCTAAGACATGCTGAATATACGGAAACTTACGGTTCTGTCCGTATATGTCGACATTTAATGACTCTAAATTCGGCAGTAAGCAAAGGGTTACGGCAGAAAGCGCATCGTAATAGCCAATGCCATAGGAAATTTCGGTCATCCATCCTTCAGCGAGCGCCTTGTTGTCATCACACACTATCTGTATTGCATCTTTTGGTGTGCCCATGTACGGATGATAGGACTGGAGGGTAGGTGTGGATATAAACAATGTCGTGCTGAATTCTCGAGTGTGATTGACGAGTGAGGGTTTGGCGTCGATAGAGCGAAAGAAGAACCCGAACCTGGAGTTCCGGCTTCGAGGTTGAATGAACGTGGTGAATAGAAAGGGTTGCGCGAGGTGGTAGTAGCGACTGGAGCACCGGGCGAGGAGACAGAGACCTTGTCGAGAGCCAGGATTGTGGAGATCCAATTCATGGAGAATCTTCTGGATCAGCTCTGGGGGTAAGAGATCGAGTGATATTGTGATTCTCACCCTGTTAGTTTTGAAGATTTTCCGTTGACATGCTGAGGTTGTTTGCTGACAAGTAGGAGCTACTGCTTTTAAGGTGCATATGCCCAATGGGGAAGATGGCGGGACGGACCAAGTCTGATTGGCGGCAGAATGGAAGGCGGGGTGGTACTACCGCCCTGCTGAAGGATAGTGGTCATCCCCTCAACTACTTACCAAAAGCTTCTAAAATTTGGTAGAAATCTGTTATGGCCCTCTGGAGTCGATTCAAATTGTAGTTCTAATTTCAAAAACCTCTATGACAGCAGCTCGTTTGATCCAAGGCGGTTGGCAAGCTTGTGCCATCACAAGTTTTTTTCCCTTGCACCCTCCCCAAATCTTTATGATCCCCCAACAACACCCCAAATCTCGAATAATAGAACCAATTCAGAACACAGAACCGCAAAAATGACCCCCCAAAGACCAGAATTCATCAGCGTCTCAATCCCGGACCTAGCGAAAATGATCGACCACAACCTCTCCCACCCCACCATAACCGACGAAGAAGTAGAGAAAGGGCTCGAGGTGTGTAAGACATATGATATCGCGACTGGTATATTCCTTCTCTCATCTTCCTCTCCCAAATCCCTCATGGACATAATACTTCTACCTCGCAAATTACCCCCCGCATTCAAGATGGAAATTCTCATGCGTCTTATTACTCTCTCCTTCACGTCTTGACCAGAGTGTGAAGGGAGGAAAAGGCTAACAAACAAAAAAGCAATCATAAAACCCTACCACATCCTCTTCGCCAAAAAAATCCTCAAAGGATCCAATGTTGGTCTCTGTCCCGTAATCGGGTTCCCACACGGGAATTCAACTACGGAGGTGAAGATTTATGAAGCCCAGAGAGCTCTGGAGGAGTGTAAATTGGCGAACGAGGAGGGAATCGTTGAGGCGGAGATGGTTGTAAATATTGGGAGGTGAGTCTAATCTCACCTTTTCTGGGGCTGAGGAGATGGTATTGAGGAGGTTGGTAGACAATATTGGAAGTGGGGAAAGGGTGAAGTGAAGCTGATAAATTTATACAGAGTTCTTTCTGGAAAGTGGGAGTTCGTGGAGAATGAGATAAATTTGGTCAACAAGACAGTTGTGGAGAGAAGAGGGAAATTGAAGGTTATTTTCGAAAACGGGTGTTAGTCCATCCCTTCCTTCACTGACTCATATCCCCCCTTTTCCTCGTTTAACCTCTCGTCAAAACGTCTCCACCAATCCTCCAGCTGCTAACAATGTCAATCAAGATCTCGAACCATCTCATATCATCAAGCTCTGCCAAATCTGCACCAAAATAGGCGTAGCATACGCAAAAACCACAACAGATTTCAATTCCGACTACAAACCCCCCAGATATAACGGCGTTGAAATCATCCCACATCTCGACCTGATGCGTGAAAATCTCGGGCAGGGTATTGGCATCGCTGTGGGCTCAGGAGTAACTTGCGAAGAGGGATTATTGAGGATGTTTGCGATGGGAGTCGAGAGGGTGAGTATTATTGATACGAAGAAGGTTCTAAGTGGGGCGAAGAGAAGAGCGGTTGGGAATGAGAGGAGGAATATTATGCTTCAATAGGATGGTTAGATAGGTTTTGTAATTATTGAATGGGGATTTTGGGTTAGGTGGAGGAGGTGATGTTTGTGCTGATGAAGACTACTTGTACGGCAGCGAAGCTAGAATCATAGTTAGCTTTGATTTTCCCTGAGAGACGCGAAAAGAACTTACGTGGAAGTGGCGCCAAATACTTCAATCAATCTTCCATCCGTCATGAACCATAAACAAATCGCGAATATAGCCGTGAACCCTGATACAAGGCCTAATCTCATACCCATCGTGGTGATGAAATATAATACCATAATCGCAGAGACGGGTAGGAGGGAAGCAATGATAGTACCAAGAAACTCTACTATTCGGCAGACGGTGGAATCCGAGTAATGTACTGTATTTTGTGCATATTCGAAGGCTTCCGGGTCTGCTTTCTGGGGGTTCATTAGCGAGTCTGTGACGAAAGGACAATTGGGGCTGGGCGAGACTTACTCTGTGGTATCTACCAAGTGTCGAGTGATAGAGCGGTGTTAATGTATCTGTTAACCACAGAGAAAATTGGTTCCCTTGAGGTCTCCTTTCTAAAGCGATGAGATCTTGTCCATTTTTCCAAACATTTCTATCTCGACCTATGAGGAATACACTTCCCATTGAAGGTCTCTTCATCCATTCTTGTAGACTTTTCACATCTCGGGTATTTGGCGAAGGGAGTTTTGCTAGTTCTGAATATTGCAGAACCGCGTCATCTGCCTCATCATAAAAGATTTAGATTATTCTTCCCAAAAGATAACTCCATTCTCAATGTTCTACCCAATAGTCACTGCAACAAAAGTAAGAACTCACTGTACTCTTTCAGCCTCTCTCTTATCAACAGCACCAATTTCCACTGCTCGTCACTTCCATCTTTCTCATCCGCAGAACTCAGAGCATTCCAATCTCTAGAGAATTTCCTCTTTTCTTCATCTGAAGATCTATCGCTAGAATTCTCCAACTCTTGAAGGTCTTGTTGGAGACTTATTATTTCTGCTTGCCTATAAAGAAGACTCTGTATATTCAGCGAAGAGAATTGGGATATCATTCCCAATTCGGGGTATTTCCCCATCAGCGTCGCGATTTTCTTATAACCCTTCATTTTGGACTTCGTCCCATGAGGCTTCAAGTCGGGATTTGTCCAATGTCCAAACATCTATTTATTTGCTTTTTGGAGAGGTCCGTAAATGGAACTCGGTGAAGCAGGAGTGGCTGAACTGGTTCGCTGTGAAGCCTGGAGCAAGAACCCTGTAACCTCATCGCCAGGCATACTCACATCGTCAGCTGAACTTCTCCCAGCCCCACCTCTTTTCTTTCTAACAACCTCCAAACCTTCCTCAAAACATCGAGAAAGTTGCACAAGTACGACAAAAACACCTCTATTTAGACAGGCGAGTCCAAGAACTGGTTGCATCGACAAAGACGGGCTCAACGAGGGGTTGAGGGACGAGATTATCCCCCATCTCTCAAGTGATATTGCGACAGTTAACGACTCAAAAAGCTGAAACTGGTTCAGCATGACAACGCTACCTCCAGACCCCTACGCTACCTTGGGAATTGCCAAAGATGCCCAATTACCCGAGATTCGAAGTGCCCATCGGAAACTAGTTCTCAGATGCCATCCAGACAAAGTCCAAGATCCGGCCTCGAAGGCGCAAAAGCAGGCGGAATTTGAGAAGGTTCAAAAGGCATATGAGTTAGTCAGCGATGAGACGCGCCGAAGCCAGTACGATGACCAATTTAAGCTGTTCGAACTGAAAAGGGAGATGGGACGTGGGGATACGAAGGTTACAACTAGACCATCGCCCTTCGATTACGAAGTACGAACATCGCGAGCAACCTTCCGAGAACGACCCGCCCCGTACCGAAGTCTTGAAGCAGGAATGGAATCTTACCGCGGATACGTACGAACGCCAGCGGACGCAATCAAGCTATTTGAAGCTTGTCGCCTCGGCCTACTACCCAGAGTTCAACGAAGACTTTTAGAAGAGGAAAGACAGTCAATCAAGTCAGGGTCGGTTTTTGTATGGGACGAGAGAGAAGCCTCAATGAGAAGATGGACAGATGGAAAGTTGTGGAGCGCAACCAGGGTATCCGGAGGGTTTTTGACATTCCGGGAGATGGAGGACAAGAGAGCAGGAGGTTTAGATGGAGAGGTGCTAGACGGATATGGATTTAAACCGGGTGGATTAATAAAGCAATCATTTAGCATGACCTCTTCCATCGGGCAACATCTTCATCTTATTAGTTACTACTCTCCTCTACCAAGTGCACCAGTACCCCTTACACCAACCACGGATCCAGCACTTCAACATATCATTCCAGTCAAGGGCATATACCCAGACTATACGACAGACGAGACTCAACCAAAAATGTGGAATGAGGAGATGACCGTACCATTGAGCGCCGCCGAAGCAATGCACTGGCAACCTAGCGAAGACGATGTGGCACGTCGCGCTGCTGCTATCCCCTTCTCGCGCGTAACCAGCAATGCGACCAGTCGTGGTGACCCTAACGACTCCACAAAGGTGCAAGCGGCATCAACAAAGCAGGAAAAATCGTGGTCATGGAAAGCATTTTTTGGGAAAGATCGTCAAAGCACCACGAATGATATAAGACCTGAAGCTCCTCGCCGAGTATCAAGAAAGGTAGTACCGGGTTTGCCTCGCCCACAAACCTTTAAAAGAGAACAGGCGGTGCGGGATACCTTAGAAGATGTTAAACTCAACCCCGGTGAATATCGTTCTCAATTACCTGAACTTGTTTCTTCGGTTGAGGAATCGCCTCTTTATGTCAATGCAAAACAATTCCACCGAATATTGAACCGGAGAATTGCTAGGCAAAAACTGGAAGAAGAACTTCGGTTGACCTCCCAAAAATTATCTCTTCATGAAAGCAGACATGAAAATGCAATGAGAAGACCTAGAGGACCAGGAGGTCGATTCTTGACAGCTCATGAGATTACTGAGAGTGAAAGAACAAAGGGTGATAGTGAAGCTACACCCACACGTCGTTTTCGCAGAGGACGTGGCCCTCGTCGAGTAATAGGCGAGAATGGAACCGATGATCCTAATGATCCCGTAAGTTAAAAGGCCATATTCCTTGAAGATTATTGGCTGATATTTCATGCTCAAGGATTTCTTCGTCCGAGACATCGAGTTCCGCTCGTCAAACGGACCACCAAATCAAGCTCGTTGCAGACTAGATTCTCAATGCCACGTTCCCCTACTTGTATCCGAGCACTGGGTTCGAGAAAATGATAAATTGTCTGAAGTTTCTTACGACTTCCGCGATCCTGGAGTACAAAGTGTCAGCGGGCACGACCTTCACATCAGTGGCATACTACGAAACACTGTCTTCAATCTCAAAGGCTCAACCGTGACATACAGAAGGGATATATATGTTTGTCGACAACTCAACAGTTGGGCTGACATGATCGTCGGCGCCAAATTTATGGCTGAACAATTTACAATCTTGTTTTCCAAGGCGAAGAAGATGTTTGCCGGTATATTTTCGTCTCGCAAAGAGAAACCCGGTATTCCAATCTCCCTTCCCGAGTTCTTCCTACCTTCCTCTTTCATTCAATCAACTAGAACTGACTCTTTTTTCAGATGAGAAAGCTAGAAGACAAGTACTACAGGACGAAGCCGATCGCGAGGCCCATGAACAAGAACATAAACTTCGAGCGAGAAAAGAGGAAAAGGCGCGTGAGTTGCAAGAAGTTCGAACTAGACAACAGGAATGGGAGGAGCATCAACTCGAAGAGCATCGGCGACACCCGTACGGCCAGTAAGTCGATGAATTGAACTTGCGGCTATCTGGAAAGAAGAGTTTGTCACGTAAAACGAGTGAGTATGCAGCTGTCTTGATTCAGAGACTCGCCTTTGCAGCGGTCCAGCTCCCTGCCTGTGTTGAAGGCGGCGAGACTGTGTATCCATGAATGTCAACTTTACGGTTGGCTTCTCGTGTCCGCGAAGGCTGAGTCTTGTCTTGGTGGATGTATATTTCGTGGTTTTCTTGCGCAACTCTTCTTTAATGATGACTGCTGTTAGCTCTCCACTTTCTGTTTCTTTTTTCAGTCTTTTTCATCCGGTATAGGGGTATAGTGGAGTTTGGATTTCAAATCACGGGCAGTGGGAGTAGAGATTCTCGTCTTACCGGAACATTTTTAGGGGTGCAAAAGGTGGCGAGTACTAAAGGCAGGGGGGGTTTTTGGATTTGAATTGGTCCGGTTTATCCTTTTCCTTACACTTTGTTCCGCTTCATGGCTTTGAAATATTTACTATCACGATCTTATTTTTATGTCATCTTTTTACTGTTCGGTCAGGCTTCTGCTTGCGCGTAGTTTCGTTTGAGCTATATTTAGTCAAATTCAAGATTATATATCCTTGATGGAAATCGCAATCTTCTGAAGTCACGAGTTTGTGTCTGACGTCCCGGAAAGTCAAATTTTGAGTCAGTACCTTGAGGCTTGAGCTCTGTTATACCACTGTTATACTCATGTGGATCACTTGTTTATCAAGTCAAGAGTCTTTGGGGTATTGTTCATTTATATATTCTCTATTTATTTCTATTTCATAGTTGCTCAACGCCGAAGCAATGAGCCAATGAACGACTTCCGTTGCGGAAGGTCCACCAATCCGTATGGATCTAAATAGTTTAGTTGATCTTAGTATCTGACACCTCATGCTCAATTTCTCCACGCTCTCTCTCCACTTTCTTATCACCCAGGCTCACCCCAATTTCCTTCACAACCAACCATCCAGGCAATAAAGCAAGTCCCCAGAGACCAAAGTTCAGATAAACGCCTCCTATGTCAGCAATTATTGGGACACTGTTGAGGCCGTACTGAAAGGATATTAGCTAGACAACTCACTGGTGGCAATGATTCAATGCAACTTACGCTCACTGCCTGAACTGCAGATTCAACAC
This sequence comes from Hymenoscyphus fructigenus, assembly GCA_001414455.1. Classification (NCBI taxonomy): domain Eukaryota; kingdom Fungi; phylum Ascomycota; class Leotiomycetes; order Helotiales; family Helotiaceae; genus Hymenoscyphus; species Hymenoscyphus fructigenus. The sequence goes on along the minus strand of LKUV01000255.1, from coordinate 3,537 downwards.
CGCGCAGCAGACCCGCAATACGAATGACTTCCTCCTGCGTTCCCGCCAATTCCCCAACAACAAAATATCTGGATACCGCTAATTAGTTTCGGTCGAGCGAGGGTGAAGGGGAGAACATACAGATACATATAATTCAGTTGGAATCCAATAACCCACATGAGAAAAAGAGCGAATCCTTTGCCAAATCCAGCATCAACCCAATCATAAGTTGGCTTACTCTTGTGGAAGTCGGTCACGAGGATCGTTCCCCAAATCCACCACGCCCCTTGCAATGTCAAGATGACGAAGAATGCACCTCTTGCTCTCGTTTTCAAAGAGATCTGTTTCCGATCCAGAAAGGCGCCCAGAATGTTACCGCCGATGATGGCAACAATTCCAGCGATGAACGATCCAAGAGCTCTAGCTCGTACACTGAACCAAAGTGATTGAAAAGTATACATGACCGCTTCGGAATAAACAGCCTGAGCGATAAACGGAATAATGAGTAAAAAGTTACGACTGAAAAGTAACTTCGTCGTGGCCTTCAACTCCTTGATAGCACCATCAGTAATCGCCAACTTAACCTTCACACCATCCGTCCGCTGTACTCTCTCCGGCTTATTCAAAAGCAAAGCCGCAAGTGGTGCAATAGCCTGTAGCGCGATAAAAGCAAGATAGACGTTATAAGACACCTTCCCTGCTTTATTCGCATTAACATTCAATCCCAAATTTATCGCACCACCAACAACCTGTCCCCCAACCCTAAAACTCAACCAGAATCCCAAAAATCTGCCCTGGTTCTCCGGTTCGGGGTAGGATAAAGCAATAGCAGCTTCCGCCATCCAAAACACACCAGCGCTGATACCACATAAAGCTGCACCGAAGAGAACAAACCATTCGGTTCCGAAGCGGTTGTTGGTGTAGAGGCCTGCTGCGTAGGGTGCATAGCCGAGAGTGCCGAAGAGGAGGGAGTATTTAATTCCGATCTTGCGAACCAGGATGGGCGAGAAGTAGCAGGATACTACCATGAGGCAGAATGTTAGGGCGTTGGCGCCATTCACGAGGTAGGGTTTTTGCGCTCCACCTGCACCGAGACTGTTCATTGCTCCCCAGATTCCGGGGGCGAGGAAGTTGCATATTCCGAGGATGAGAGCGTTGTAGAAGGAACTGCGGTACCATTTTGCTGTGAGTTTGTTAGTTTTGTTTCTCTTTTTCTTTCTTCAGGGGAGTGGCGGGGGTGGTGAGGGGAGGTTTTACGTTTTATGTACTCGTGTGTTACTTGTTGAGCTTCGTTGTCGGACGACGAATGAGAGATATCGAGATCCACGCCCTTGGCCGTAATATCAGAATTCGACATATTTTCTTCTTTGCTTTTGAACTTGGAATCAATTTATCCACCAAACGAGAACGAATCACCTTCCAAAAAGAAATCAATTCCACAGGTACGTGGCTCGCATATAAGTACAACCCAAAAGCACACCTCACCACCCCACTATTGATTCTCCCAGTTAGACTCCCCAAAGAAACTTCAAGCACGAACGATCGGCCTTGCAAGCACGTATTTCAACATCTCCTTTATCGTTCCATGCCACTATACAGTTAATGGCAGGAAATATGGGTCTTCCCCCTCATCTAGTTCGATACCTGGACCCTGGCATTGGAAACTTAAAAGCGTGTGCGAGGCTTGGAACCTGGGTTTTTATCGTAGTTTTGCTACGTTGGTTTTGGTATGTTGTCATTTAAGCGACGATGGCGTATTTTTGGACGTCACCCTTGCTCGTTTGCCATTTATTCCCCCTTATTTTTCTAGTTGTGGTTTGTGGGACAAGAATCAGCAACTGTTACCTAGGGTACAGTACATGACGAGCTTGTTGAAAGTAAGGCGGTATGGGATGCTGAAGGTTTCCAGTTAGAAAGGAGACCTGTCACGTGGTAGGAAATTCCCCAAACCTAGCAACGAAAATCTTTTATCTGGTTCATAGTGTGCTTTCCAGTCTCTTTCTTTCAAACAGTCCCCATACTTAATTCGTGGTTATGAGTCCAACTAGACATTATGACCTCAAATTCCCGTGTTACAAAACCACTTTCCAAATCCCGAAGAAAAAGATTGAAGGAAAGACTCGCACTAAGGAATATCTCGATAACGAAAATGTCTTACAGGCCCGCGATATTGCTTTCCTTCCAACTTTTCAGAGAACTCTCAGACAAGAGTCTCTTGTTGTCGATGAAGAGTTTGTTGTCGATTCAATTTTCCATCCTTCCTTCATGGATTGGTACAATTGGCCTAGGAGGATCTTTCCCTTTGGATAAGTACGAAAATTAGCAAAAGATTTTATCTTCGTCCATTGCTCTATCGCCCGTTCCACTCGTAGAACGAAGAAACTGCGCCATTTTAGCCCAGTGAAGGGTTTGTCGAACGCTGCATTGGCGCGGCACGTAGATTTTTTACCAACTCGACGTTGGCGATTTCGACTTCATGAAGCTAGGCAAGTCCAACGAGGGGTGATTAGACAAGGAAGCATTGTTGGTAAGCTTTCACCAATGTTCTCACTGTGCTGTGCATCGTTACCAAAGCTAGCGAGAGGGAGACATAGTCTCTTCATACCTTAAAACTCAGCTCGTCTGGTTTCAAACCGTCAATGAAATTCTTGCCATTTTTAAAATTATATTTTCTTGGCTTGTATCTATTTACTGATCTTTGATACTTACTATGATGTAATTTTTTGTCGTTTGATATTCTTTGAATATTGACATTTCGGCTGCATTCACTACTGTTTCTTGTAATACTTCTTATCATGTACAACTTGGAGTCTAAGCAATGACGTTCACGAGGGCGACTCCTGGGTATGCAATGGTTGTACTCCCCGTTTCCTATAGCCGAGATGCTAATTACACGTTTTAAGCTTGGGGATTTTCCTGGTATGGGTGGTTTTAACTGACTACTGACGCTTTGGGCTACATTGTAAATAGCTTGAACTACCTGTTTTTGAAAACTTTGTATCCTATGATTGGCCATCCGGGTTTCTGGAATCTTACGTGGGATAGGAAGGATGGTCCCAATGGCGTAAATGGGTTTTTTCATGAACTACCCCAGCAGAAGCGAATGAACGGGGCCCTTGCCATGGGCCTTTTACTGTTGGCGATGCTGTGCAGATTTTCGATTGCTTTACTACTTTGACTATTATTGTAGTTATTACATGATTAATTTGGTGAAGTAATTTGGTGATAGCTGGGCAACTTCTCGGGGTAAATATTGAGATTCTAGGCAGTCTTGGGTAGTTGGTTTACGAAAGTCGCAATCTTGGATTTGGGTAGAGGACCTAAATTAATGTCAAGGCAATTCACTAGCTTCGTATCTTTGAGCATTATTGGAGCTAGGATCCAGGTATCAGCAGTTTAAATCGCTATCTTGAGAGAGTGTTTGATCGGTATAACGTGGTTTATCAGCACCTCGTCAATATCAGTACCTCGTCACTTGAAATCTCATACAAAAAACGTCTGTGCACAACCGTGCACTTTCCGTATTTATTAATAAAAAAATCTAAAATTGAAATTTTA
>LKUV01000254.1:0-20024 GCA_001414455.1 Hymenoscyphus fructigenus | reverse complement strand
CCGGTCGACTGCCTACTTATCTCCGTAGAGATATTGGCGATGAGTCTGACACCTTCGGTGTAGACGTCTTTGTACTCCTTTCTTGTTATTAGCAAGGACCCTCTGATCATACAAAAGCAACACACCTCTGGAACCCCATCCCAGGCTTCCTCTGCATCTGACTCTTTGATGCGGTTGGAAGAGTTCCGGAGCCTCCAAGTATCCTTCCACTCATCGAAATTCCAATCACCACAAGGAGACATATCATCCTCATCTTGAACATGGTATTGATTTAGATGATCTTCAAGATATTTCTTGAAGATATTGACGGTGTCTTCCCAGGCCCGGCAAGCCTCTGAAAGTGATCGTGGAATCTGGAATATCAGATGATTACTCATGAAATTCTAAAAGTAAAGAAGCTCACCAGCTCACACGATTCAGACCCTTTGATGCATCGGTCGCAATTCTTTTTGCCTGGAGCAACCGCACACAAGACAAAGGGATCAATAAGGAGGTGCTTGAAGCATTTCAAACACCGACCGACAACAGGAAAGGACTCGGCGAGATCAGCTTTACGCTTGGAAGTGTTGTGAACAGAATAAGACATGATGAGGAATTTTGGGGTATGGAAAAGAGAAGGTCTTGCAAAAGGGAAGGACAGGTCTCTATATGTATCCTGAAAGATGCCGCGATCTTCCTGCATTTTACAAGTAGCGCGCTGCAGTTTCCCATCGACCTCCAGCTCCTCTTTGATGCCTCAGAACTATCTGTATGAGGTTTTCATACAATTTATTCCCTCGCAACAACACTGTTCAGAACATCCTGATATTGCATATGCAAGGACACCAAACATTGCCTCAATATGACTCTACAACAGAAAAGGGTCCAATCAACTCTCTTGATTGCAAATGTTGTCTGCACCTTCGCGAAATCAACAAATCGCCCGCCAATAGTTGTAGAGCAATTTTGTTTGCTACAGCAAACAGCAATGATGTTGTTTACTCACATGCTCTTCTGCAATACCCACTGAATTGCGCCTTTACGACCTTTTACGAAAAACAGACAAAATTGATCTTGAGGACAAGATGCTTGGAAGGGGGGATAGTTGTGATATGTGGAGGCTGTATTGGTCATGTGACCTTTCGTCTGATCTAAGGAAGTCTTCATCTGCTATTATAAATCAATCAGGAATTGAGCAGTTCTAGTGGATGGAGTTTACGGAGTTAACAGAGTTGACGTAATATTAGGGCTTAGGAGCTTCTATAAAGCGAGACTTCTCCTGCACCTCTAAGGAGGGGCAGAGATTAGTTCTGTACTGAATTGAAAAGATTCAAATTGACTTATTGCCTACCATCCACCTCACAGAAAAGTTCTCTTTTGAAATACAACTCTTAGTGTTTACTATATCTGCTATAGTATAAGAACTTTTACTTTAAGGCGTGTATAAAGGCCTCCTTAGGGATTCCTTGAAAGAGAAGCAAGGTATAGAGTACTACTTTAAAGGTTCTACTACTACAGCTAGAGTAATAAGGATATCTATGTTCTAATTACTTAATAAAATCAAGAACTTAGTAGTCCCTTAAGTTTTTGAATTAGATAGTTACAAATATTTAATTCTATGTTTATAGATATATATAGCTACTAAAAGAGCTATAGCACTAGCCTCTCCTTCTAAGCTACTCCTTGATATTATTAAGTTAACTCAGAGAAACAATTTAGAATATAAAGATATTCTAAAAAAGAGGCTTAGCAAACAAGACATAAGTAAAGAACTAATTTAGACACATAATAAGAACCTTCTCTAGTTTCATTCAAGAGTTATAGTACCTAATAACTCTGCCTTACAAGCTTAAGTTATAAACCTTTATTATAACAACTCTTTAGTAGGACATTACAGAGTTAACAAGACTCTAGAGCTTTTAAAAAGGTTCTAGTATTAGGAAAACATAAAAACTAATATCTGTCTCTATTGTAGAGAATGTAATATCTACTAGAGAGTTAAGGCTAAGAGGTATATACTATATAGTCTGTTAAGTAGTTTACTACAGCTAAAAAGACTCTAGGGTAAGATCTCTATAGATTTTGTCACAGGCCTGTTTCTGTGTATAAACCTAGCAGGAGGTTCTAATTTTAATGTAATCCTTGTAGTTATAGACTAGTACTCTAAAATAGTAAAGTATATTACTTGTTATAAGACAGTTAACTCTCTAGAGCTAGCTAGGCTAATGTAGAACAATGTTTTCTTACTCTTTGGCACCTCTAATAGAATTATTTCTAATTGTAGAACTGTGTTTATAAGTAATTTTTAGCCTACTTTCTACTTTTACATAGTATGTAAGTAAAGGTTAAGTAATATATTCTATTCACAAACAAATAGTTAGATAGAGTAGCAAAACTAGACTCTTGAACATTATCTTAGAGTATATTACAGCTAGTAAAAAGCTAACTAGTTTAAAAAGTTAACTTTTACTAAATTTATATATAATAACTCTAAACATTAGGTTTTACAAGATATACCTTTTAAAGTATATTATAGTTACTAACTCTAACTTCTATGAAATTCTAAGAACAGGATTAAAGAGAAGGTACTAGCTGCTTATAGGAGACTAGAGATTCTTTATAAAGAGTAGAATAAACTTTATAATCTCTAGCATTGTATATAAAACAATTAGAAGTCCTATTTTAATAAACACTAGTTAGATAAATACTTCTTTAGAGAAGACTAGGTAATACTATTAACAAAAAATCTTAGACTTAAAGTAGAAAAGCTTAAGCTAAAATCTATTAGACCTTTTAAGATCCTAGAATATATTAGCACGTCTATGTATAAGCTAGACTTACCTAGTATATATAAACAGTTGTATCTAATGTTTTATATTTCCCTCCTTAAAGAATATATAACTAAAAAATGTTAGAAACCTTACCTCTATACCTCTAGAGAACTCCTAGAATTAGCAGAGAATAATAAGGAACAAGAATAAGAAGTTAAGGCTATTATTAATTACAGACAAGAAGGCTAAGACAAGAAACTTAAGTATTTAATTAAATGAAAATCCTGGCCAGATGATTATAATACCTAGTTACCTACTTATTCTAACCTTACAAATACTAAGGAACTTCTTTAATTATATAACAAGAACTATAGTCTTTTACTTTAATCCTTCTCTTAACTATCTACTAAGGTATTAAAAAGCTTAAATACCTTACAACAAAGAGAGTGTCCTTTAAAGGAGAAGAGAAGACCTAGTAGACTACACAAGGTCTATAATTTTAGTTAAGACACTCTTCCTTGGATTTTTCTCCTATATAGTTTACTAGGTTTACTAAGAATCAAAATACTAAAGTTTACAAGGAAATCAAGGTACAAAAACAGTTTATTTATATAGCTTTACTATAGTTACACACTGTCTCTCTAACTTATAACTCTATATCTTTAAAAAGCAAAAATACTAACTTCTAAGACTGTTAAGCTCTTATAAAGAACTATAACACTTCTAGCAAGATCTGCTTATCTTTATTAGGAATAAAATTATACTATAACTATATTAGCATAGAATTCTAGAACTTTTAAGAATTTACTACTACTATAAAGACCTCTTAACAGGCTTAAACCTCTGTAGTTAATTCTCAAACTATAATAAGTATTATATTATCTACAGCTAAAGTACTACTAGTCAACTGTCTACTTATATCTATAGAGATATTAGCAATAAGTCTAATATCTTTAGTATAGACGTCTTTGTACTCCTTTCTTGCTATTAGCAAGAACTCTCTAAGTATACAAAAGCAACATACCTCTAAAACTCTATTCTAGGCTTCCTCTATATTTAACTCTTTAATATAGTTAGAAGAGTTCTAGAGCCTTTACAGGTCCTTCTACTTATTGAAAACCTAATTACTAGAAGATATATTATCCTTATTCTTATCTTAAATATAGTGTTGATTTAGATAATCTTTAAGATATTTCTTGAAAATATTAACAGTATTTTCCTAGGCCTAGTATGCCTCTGAAAGAGATCAAGGAATCTAGAATATTAGATAATTACTTATGAAATTCTAAAGTAAAGAAGCTTACTAGCTTATATAATTCAGAGCTTTTAATATATTAGTTATAATTCTTTTGCCTAGAGCAACTACATACAAGACAAAGAGATTAATAAAAAGGTACTTAAAACATTTCAAACACTAACTAGTAACAGAGAAGAACTTAGCAAGATTAGCTTTATACTTAGAAGTGTTGTAAACAGAATAAGACATAATAAGGAATTTTAGAATATAGAAAAGAGAAGGTATTGTAAAAGAGAAGAAAGAATCTCTATATATATACTGAAAGATACTGTAATCTTTCTATATTTTACAAATAGTATACTACACTTTCTTATTAAACTCTAGCTTCTCTTTAACACCTTAGAACTATCTGTATAAGGTTTTTATATAATTTATTCCCTTGTAATAACACTGTTGGTATGACTTAGTAGTCATAAAGTGTGATGCAATAAGTGGTTGTATTCCTATATCTTTATTGCATGAAGAGTAAAGGTAAAGAGGGGTCGGATCCTGTGAGCTTAAGTATGTGAGTAGCAAGCCACTCACATGAGCCAAAGCACGTGGATCAACTGAGCTGTCGTGGAAGGTGCTATTCACTAAGAATATGTAACGACACTGGGCCTACTCTAAAAGTGGCTAGAAAGTAGTAAAGACAGTAAGGGGTAAAGAAAGGAAGTGCCTATTCCATCTAACTAATCATCTCCCTTATTTCCTATTCAATTCCACGTTCAACCCATTCAGTGACCTTGATATCAAGTTTGTTTGTATCAATTAGATTACACAGAGCAGGGCAAGCCTTGGATTTTGTCATAGCGTCCGCTGGGTTAGTATTGCCATCAATCCACTTAATTTCGCTAATCTCGCGCTGCTCATACGCTTGTCGTAGGCTTATTACATCTATCATAAGACGCTTCTCCTTGGTAGTCCTGAGTTTGACTAGGCACTCATAAAGTGACTTTGAGTCAGTACAAACTATGAGGGGTATTTTGAGACCAAGGATAGCTTCCAGGGTTGCCTTGACAGATGTAGCCATGTCGAATCCAGCGCTCATTGCGTACAATTCAGAGGCCAAAACGCTCCGTGTAACCCTCTTACACTTAACAGAGGACTAGTGCAAAATGTTAGCGTTCCCTGGTTTATCTGCTAGTACAAGAACATAGCCAATTTGGGAGGTGAAGTCCTTGTTATTTGCGAAGGAGGAGTCAGTGAATATGACTAGTCTGAGGGTATTCTTGTCCAGCTTAATAAATTGGAGGCCTCTGGTGGAGTTGTCAATTTGCCATTGGATTCACTTATTGAGGAGTGTAATATCCTGGCTTTGAGGGTCAAGCTTCTGGGCAGCGAAGGAGAGGTCAAAAGCAGCCTCTGGTTGTGAGACTGTCGCCAGGTAGGCCCCACGTGCTCGTTGGGCTATGTACTAGTCCCTGATTGAGGCACTCTGGCGAACGTTGCCCCGGGAGCTTACTAGGTCCAATAGTGAAGTGCTCACTGGCTTCAAGTTCTTGGTATAGCCTTCCTGGGTCAAGAGTATTGAGCTGTTTGGTTGGAGGGTGACTTTGCCGCCATTGAACTTAAGTGGGTGCTTGCTAGTAAGTTGCTCCCTGGGTTTCGAAATAAATTCAGCCTTCTTTAATTCCTTCTCTTCAGCTGTAGCAAACCCTGGGTTTGCTAGTATTAGAGTGTCGTCAGTCTGAAGGCCGACAATTCCAAATTGGTCTAGCGTGCTGATAGAGAGTAGGCAGGGGTCGTATGTGGATTGAGCCATACATAGCTTCTCAAGGTAGTGATTGTGGTAGGTGCTGAACCAGTGGTTTCCAGCTTCAGGTACACTGTAGAGTAGTTTTATGACTTTGAGGTATATACTGCTCCACTGGGGGACTCCTTGTGGTAGGCGTACGTAAAAATCCCGGTTCAGCTTTGTGGTTGACTGGGTATATGCCTGAGTAATGTCTCTTAGGTAGACATTTAACTCTGGGCATATTGCAGCTATAGCAAGTATAATTCACTGGCTTACTCGTTGAATTGTAGGTGATTGAGTCAGGACTTTAGACTTATTTTCATCGTTGTATGCTTGGATAACAAGTCTTGATTTCTCATATGCCTTATTTGTGCCCTTGTTTTTGATGCTGTCCACGAACCTTGAATTAAATATTCTGGCGTCTCCTAGTAGGTCACATGGCAGGATGTGTTCAAAGACTTCACGTCCAATTAATCCGTTGACTTCTTGTTGCTGGGAGTGCTTAAATTGACTAAAAGCAGAGGCAGTGGAAGTGGTGTCTTTAGCGAAATAGACGTCGATATTCAAGGTACTTAGTTGCTTTCGTGGTCTCCCTGGGCCACGTTTTGGAGGCTGGCTATGGGGTTGTTCCTGTGGCTGCCTTTGATTTTGAGTCTTTGATGGCCTGTCTGGGCCACGCCTTGGCCGAATGACTTTAGGTGGTACAGGTGGCTGAAATTCCTCATAGTCTTCAGGTTTTTCATGGTCCTTAGGTTCCTGGGTAGCTGGTGGCGTCTGGAAGTCTGGGTCTGTAAGGTAGGGTTTTACTGCTGTGGAGCGGAATTTTGTGGGTCTGCTTAGGAGTTTAATAATACACTCCTCATTTTCCATTCCTACAAGCGTAAAGGGGCCAGTCCACTTCCCAGGTTCACGCCACACAAGTACATCTGAATTGAGGGGCAGGTCTTTGAGTAGGCTATTGGTGGAGCTATCGCGCTGATTAAGGGCATCGTTGATTTAGCGTTTTGCTTAGAGTTTACACAGCTTCTCTATGGCCTTCTTGAGTGCGCCTAAGCGCTGGCTAATAGAAGGTGAGGGAGTGTCAAGTTTACTTATGCGTGGATAAGCACTAAATACAAGTAGGGTGGGCACAAGGCTGTTAGGTCCTACTGTATCGTTGATTGCCTTAAAAGCCATTTAGAGGGCTGTGTCTTTAGCAAGGTCAGGGAGCTCCTCAGTTATAATTGAGTATGCTCTCCTAAGTGGACCATAGTAGCGCTTAACTATCCTAATGGAGTTGTAGGCCTCTATAGGTATAACTTTAGTATGAATTCCCATGGAACCTGTATATTACTTGAATTCCTTGCTCACGAAGTTCTTACTAGTATTATGAGTAATTAAATCTGGGGGTCCTAGGTAGGTGTTAACCTAGTACTCTTGGAGTTTTTCCTATGTGTACTTAGCTGAGATCTGGCGTAGCCACTTGCCTGCTTGGAAGTGGGTACACTCATCTACTACATGTAATAGAGGCTAGTTGTTAATATATATAATGTCAACATATATATTATAATTAAATTCAACATCATCATAGAGTGTAAACTAGAAGCAGCCAGGAGATTTTCTATGCTTTTAGCAGTAGTGGCAGTACTCATTTAGGTGCTTGAGTTCATCTGAATTAACGTCGTGGCTGGCACGCTCTAGTAGAAGCTAGAGGTGGTTAATAGATAGGTGTCCAAAGCACCTGTGGAGTCGACGAATTTCAGTCTCTGTAAGCTGGCTTAGGGACTCCTGTAGAAAGGAGCCTAATGACTCTCCCCAAAGCAGGAAGGGATGCTCAAAGCAACATACAACTGACACTTCGCCTTATAGGGAAATAAGTGTGTTTTTAAGGTTATTAAAGTAGACGCCTAATTTGTCTATGTCTGCTAAGCAAAGCAGGAAAGGGATATCTGTCTAGAGTACATAGAATTTAATTAGGCCAATAGGTGAATTAACATATATTAAGCCCAAGGAGGCTGCTACTCTAATTCCAAACTTAACAGTTACTTTGCTCTTTGAGGCTGTAGTAATAGAAGTGTTCCAAATTGAGTTATACACTAGGTACTGGTCATAGCCTATAGTTGATTTCAGGGCTGCTCCTATATTAATCATAATACCAAAGAAGTAGCTAGAGTTATAGCGTTTAACTCCAGTGGCTATTAGAGCCTTGGTTTCTTCTTCAGTAGTTGTAGGTTGTGAGCTAGTAAGGGCATAAAAGCAGGCTGTCTCAGAGAGCTTGGTTGTGATATTTGTAGCATTTGTTGTTGTAATTTCACTAAGTAAAGTTAGGAAATTTTCACTCTCACTCTCACTCTCTTCAAGCTCAGGAGTCAAAAATTCTTAATCTTTGTCATTAAGTACAGTAGCTTGAAAGGCTTTGTTGTAATCATGTTCTTCTCCTTCACACTCTAGGATATATTGCCTAAAGGACTTTTCAAAGGTAGGCTCATTGAATTCACCTCTAAGGTTACTCTGATATCTTGCCCTAAAGCAATCCCTGGCTTGGTTGCACTCACACTTAGAGTGGTTTGTTAACTGGCAGCCCCTGCTTCTTGCAAACAAAGCATTGCTTTCGACTGTTGTTTCCACAGTAACCACGTCTCTGGCTAGTACATAGGTTGCTATGTGTAGATTAAAACCTACGATCTGTTATATAGGTTGCTACTAGGTTGACAGTAGTAGTACTGTAAGCGTGCTCATAAGTAGTAATTAAGGTTTTGAGAGCACTAATAGTAGCTAACAGCAGAGAAGGTAACAGTGGGGCAGAGCATGTAATCTAGCATTCAGGGGCGTCCTCACAAGCGAGTACAAGCTTGTTTGAGAAGAAGGAGTTGGTTTAGAGATCCTAGGTAAGTCTATGACAGAGTACTTGAAGTCTAGCTACCAGGAGTTGAAAAGATTAAGTAGTTGTCTTGTCTAGGTTCTGGGATTTAACAAGGTTGAGACTTAGGTTGTTCTATTCCATGAGTGTAGCCTGCTTATAGCTTGTGTCCTCAAAATGTTCCTGAATAGCACGGCAGAGGTCTTGAAAAGGCAGGTTGGCAGTAGCAAGAGTAGTGTAATAAAAATCCAAAGCCAAGCCCTTAAGCATAATAGGCAGGGCTTTTGTGTAGGCTGCATCAGGTATGTCACACCTAATGTAAACATCAGAGAGAATAGTGATTTTGAGTCCAAAATTATCACTAGTGCCTCTATATCTCATGTCGTCTGTATAGGTTTTTGCCACGTTTGTTAATTCTTGTCTATACCCTGGCTTTGCTTGTAATTAGGTATAAGGTAGCTGCTACAGTTGTACAGGAGGTACAAGAGGTACTAGAGGCGTAGGTGGTGCGGAGGGTACAGGGGGTACAGCGCTGCCACTGGTTGCCTGGGCAGCTAGGGCTTGTTAGGACAGAGAGGGATTTATCCCTGTCTAGGATTGCTGGAACTAGTATAAGGTAGAGAAGTTTGTACGTTAATTTAGCTAAGGGGCAGGGTTTAAAGGGTTTGTGTTTTGTTGAGTGTTTTGAGGCATCTAAGAGAAGCTTTGAGAGGTGCTTTAAGTAATAGCCTGGGGAGTGCTTTGAGAATTGCCTTAAGGAGTGCCTTGAGGTTAAGCTTCTTGAGGTTAAGCAGGTTGAAAAGAATCCCTATATTAAAAGAAGGGGTTATACATTGTCTTAGGTCGTTGATTAAACCTTCTTGAATTTATGTCTCCATCCTTTATAATATCAAGTATCTCCTTGTCTATCTACTTGACTAGGTTAATCTCCTTGAGGGTATTAACAAGAGCTATAGCTATATGTGCCTTCTTGCTGTCTATCTTAATCCATATACCTCGACAACGAAGTGCCTTGTGTAGCTTAGTAACTTAGGATCTGTTAGCTGTTGTAAAGTAATCTTTATCCTAGTCTTCAAAGTCTTCTTGAAAGGTAGCCTAAAGTACTTTATTGTTATCTTTCATCTAGTTGTATTTGTCAATGTACTCAGTGACAAACTTCATAAGGTTGTCCTTACTAAGCTCTCTTAGTGGCTCTATTAGTTCAGCTATGTTGTGACTAAGCGAGGTAGAGTAGAGGTTTGAGAGTAGAGGTGTGAGGGTGTAAGAGTGTAGAAAGCCTTGGATTCTAGCTCTTCCGAGGTTCAAGGGTATTTACAAAGTAAGAGGTAAATCCACTGAATATTATAAGAGCATAGTAAGGGTAAGAATGAGGGTATAAGGGTACTAACAGTAATTAGGTTGTAAGTGTTTAGTCTTTGCAATTCCAGTACTTCTAGAACTTGATCTAAGAAGGCGCTCTATACATGCTTGTTGTAGTAGTAAAGTATGAATCCACAGTCCAAGAGAGAGACTTTACTCTTTAAGTTATAATACTACTACACTACATTAACACATACTACAATCCAAGAAGGGGCAGAGGTAGTTAACAAGTGTATCTAATCTATGTGTGCTCACTGATCAGTGTTAGTATAACTTAGTAGTTATAAAGTGTAATACAATAAGTAGTTGTATTCCTATATCTTTATTGCATGAAGAGTAAAGGTAAAGAGGGGTCGGATCCTGTGAGCTTAAGTATGTGAGTAGCAAGCCACTCACATAAGCCCAAGCACGTGGATCAACTAAGCTGTTGTAGAAGGTGCTATTCACTAAGAATATATAACGACAGTAAGTTTATATAGTGTTATTCCTTTAACTGAGACATTTAGCTTCTGTACAGCTAAGGGGGAAATAAAGTTAACTGTAGCTCTAGAATCAATTATAATTTAGAGTTTCTTTCCTCTAATAGTTGTAGTTATAAATAACTAGCTTTCTCCTAAAGTAGCACAAGCTTCTTGTTGCTTAATAGGAAAGATTTTAAATAGAAGTCTATCTAGTTCTCCTAGTGTTTCAAAAACTACCTTTTCCTTGTCTAAGTAGACTACTTTATATACCTCTCTTACCTGACAATGCTTGTTATAGTCAGGTCTAGGTAGTGTTGCTAGGAACCTTAGCTTAAATCCTGTGATTCTAAGAGGTTGTTCTAGCTTCTATACTAGTCTCATTGACTAGTTAGATCACTATTCATCGCTCTCCTTCCTTAGGCTGCTGAGATCTAGGGTCTTTAGAGTCGTGATAGTAAATGTTACTCTCTAGTTACTATCTATGTATTAGTTCTAATGTTTCTTTTCCTAAAAGAAGGTTTTAGAAGGTAATTTAACAATTCTTTGCAAATACTACTCTATATTTGTTTAGAGGTACTAGTTTATCTCCTTGTGATATATAAAGACTCTAGAAGTTAGGCTTGATTTCATTGATCTATGCCTAGCAGTTTCTATCTATATAAGTACTAATGAATGTCTACATTTCTCCTACTTCTAGGTCTTCGCTTACTACTTCCTAGTTGCCTGCCTCTAATAAGCTAGATGATTCTAACAAGTACTTAGTTAGAATAATTGTTTTAGCTAGGTTAAAGTATATTCTTTCCACAAAAGTTGTTTGTAGGATAATACTAATACTTATTAAACTAATTAGACCTTCTCCTAACTATTATGTAATATATTTTGTATTAAATCTTAGGCATACTCCTAAGTATAATTATATAGTCTAGAAGGTTTGTTTAGGGTTCTGTAGGTCCTTCTACTTATACTCTTGTTCTTCGCTATACATTAATATCTAAGTGTCTCTGATGTCTATACTAGTAGATTCTCGGGATAGTATCACAAGTTGTTAAAGAGGAAGGATTTCTATAGAGTCTAAACATATACTATAGTATCCCTCAAGAATCAGGTTGTCTGAATTGTTTGCTGATTCTGTCTCTTCTATTTACATACTAATATACTCGGCTAACTCATTCTCTGTAAGTGGCCTGCCCTTAAGTATAGCTACCTGCTTGTAGCTAGTAGCGTTAACTTGTTTTCCCTTGTTAGATTACTTCTTCGAGCTATATTTGCTTGCTTTGTGGCCAGTTTTGCTACATGAGTAAAATAAATTCTGCTTACGTCAGCGGTTCCTTTCTTCTTGGGAAAGTTTACTCTGCTTGCCTGTTCTTTTCTTTGGCCAGGTCTTGTTTGTAGCATCTAGTTCTATAGAATCTCTACAGTTCTTTTCTCTACAGTTTACTTAATGTCTATAACTCTCTTTTCTTTTAAGCCTTTGTTTGTAGTTCTAGTTGTCAATCTTGATTAAGTCGTTGATTAATTCATTAAGTAATGTTAGCAGGTTATCTCTTGCTAATTCATCCTTAACGTTGTCCTTTAATCCTCTGTAGAATTGTTCCTAGAGTACTTTGTTGTTCTAGTTTAGTTGTGCTATATACTGCTGGAAGTGTAAAGTATACTTAGCTATAGAGTTCTCCTGTCAGAGATTATATAATGCTCTAACAGATTTCTTTTTTAAATCAACATCTACAAATACTTAGTTAATCCCCTCCTTGAATCCCTTAACATCCTAGAATAGTTTTTTAGTGACTTCTGACATAATAGTTAACACTTTTCCTTTAGGTGTCTTGTTTTTCTAGAAGTCCTCAAGGTGTGGTTCTATCTAGTTGTAGGCTGCTTCTTTGAGACAGGTAGCAAGCTATATAACTTAGTTGGTTTCGCTTGTGAATTACACTGTATGAAAGTTTAAGTAGAGAGAGGCTTTTATAAGGAACTCCACAAGTTTCTCTGGCAAACCGTCGAATAGTTTTGGGATTAGCAATTTCACTTCCTCACAGAGAGTAGTAACAGTTGGTGCTATTACAATAGCTGGGTTAACAGCTGCTTTTGGCGCAGGTTTTGAGGTAGAAGATATAGCTGACATTGTAGTAGTTTACTTCCAAGTAGATGCTTAAAGTGTAACAAATACTGCCTTACAGGTCTAATAAAAGTGACTAAGTCTTCGTTAGTTAGGTCACAGTAGGAGGTAAGGGTCGCTGGGGTGTTTACTCAAAGGTAAACTCGTTATATGAGGTAGATGGTAGGCAATAAGTCAATTTGAATCTTTTCAATTCAGTACAGAACTAATCTCTGCTCCTCCTTAGAGGTGCAGGAGAAGTCTCGCTTTATAGAAGCTCCTAAGCCCTAATATTACGTCAACTCTGTTAACTCTGTAAACTCCATCTACTAGAACTACTTAATTCCTGATTGATTTATAATAGCAGACGAAGACTTCCTTAGATCAGACGAAAGGTTACATAACTAATACAGCCTCCACATATCACAACTATCCCTCTTTCCAAGCATCTTGTCCTCAAGATTAATTTTGCTTGTTTTTTGTAAAAGGTTGTAAAGGCGTAATTCAGTGAGTATTGCAGAAGAGTATATAAGTAAACAACATTATTGCTGTTTGCTGTAGCAAACAAAATTGCTCTACAACTATTAGCAGGTAATTTGTTGATTTCACGAAGGTGTAGACAACATTTGCAATCAAGAGAGTTGATTAGACCCTTTTCTGTTGTAGAGTTATATTAAGGCAATGTTTAGTGTCCTTGTATATGTAATATCAGGATGTTCTGAACAGTGTTGTTGCAAGAGAATAAATTATATGAAAACCTTATACAGATAGTTCTAAGGCATCAAAGAGGAGCTAGAGGTCGATGGGAAACTGTAGCATACTACATGTAAAATGTAGGAAGATCATAGTATCTTTCAGGATATATATAGAGACCTGTCCTTCCCTTTTACAAGACCTTCTCTTTTCTATACCCCAAAATTCCTTATTATGTCTTATTCTGTTTACAACACTTCTAAGTATAAAGCTAATCTCGCTGAGTCCTTTCCTGTTGTTAGTTAGTGTTTGAAATACTTTAAGCACCTCCTTATTAATCCCTTTGTCTTGTGTACAGTTGCTCTAGGCAAAAAGAATTACGACCGATGTATCAAAGGGTCTGAATTATGTGAGCTAGTGAGCTTCTTTACTTTTAGAATTTTATGAGTAATCATCTAATATTCTAGATTCCACGATTACTTTCAGAGGCTTGCTAGGCCTGGGAAGACACTGTTAATATCTTTAAGAAATATCTTGAAGATTATCTAAATTAATACTATGTTCAAGATGAGGATAATATGTCTCCTTGTAGTAATTGGAATTTCAATGAGTGGAAGGATACTTGGAGGCTCTAGAACTCTTCTAACTACATCAAAGAGTCAGATATAGAGGAAGCCTGGGATAGAGTTCCAGAGGTGTGTTGCTTTTGTATAATTAGAGGGTCCTTGCTAATAACAAGAAAGGAGTACAAAGACGTCTACACCAAAGGTGTTAGACTCATTGCTAATATCTCTACAGAGATAAGTAGGCAGTTGACTAGTAGTGCTTCAGCTGTAGACAATACAATGCTTATTATAGTTCATGAATTAACTGTAGAAGTTCAAGCCTGTCGAGAGGTCTTTATAGCAGTGGTAAGTTCTCAGAAGTTCTGGAATTCCACGCTAACTAGTTATAGCATAATGTCGTTCCCAATGAGGATGAGTAGATCTCGTTGAAAGTGTTGTAGTTCTTCACAAGAGCTTAACAGTCTTAGAAGTTAGTATTTTTACTTTTTGAAGATGTAGAGTTGTAAGTCAGAGAGGGAGTATGTAACTATAGTAAAGCTACATAAATAAACTGTTTTTTTGTGCCTTGTTTTCCTTGTAAACTTTAGTATTTTGATTCTCAGTAAACCTAGTAAACTACATAGGAGAAAAATCCAAGGAAGAGCATCTCAACTAAAGTCATGGACCTTGCACAGTCTACTGGGTCTTCTCTTCTCCTTCAAAGGGCGCCCTCTTTGTCGTGAGGCGTTTGAGCTTTTCAATACCTTAGCAGGTAGTTGAGAGGAGGATTAAAGTAAAAGACTATAGTTCTTGTTATATGATTGAAGAAGTTCCTTAGCATTTGCAAGGTTGGGATAAGCAGGTAACTAGGTATTGTGATCATCTGGCCAGGATTTCCATTTAATTAAATACTTGAGTTTCTTGCCTTGGCCTTCTTGTCTGTGATCGACAATAGCCTCAACTTCCTATTCTTGTTCCTTATCGTCCTCTGCTAATTCTAGGAGTTCTCCAAAGGTATAGAGGTGAGGTTCCTAACTCTTCTTGGTCAAGTATTCTTCAAGGAGGGAAACATAAAACGTTGGGTGCAACCGTTCATACATGCTAGGTAAGTCTAGCTTGTACGCAGACGTGCTAATAGCTTTGAGTCTGAGATTTTTTGTTGACAGCATAACCCAATCTCCTTTAAAGAAGTATCTATCTAATCAGTGTTTATTAAAATAAGACTCTCGATTGTTTTGTACACAATGCTAGAGATTATAAAGTTTATTCTGCTCTTTATAAAGAATCTCTAGTCTCCTGTGAGCAGCTGGTACCTCCCCTTTAATCCTGTCCTCAGGATTCCATGGAAGTCGAGGTTAGTAACTGTAACATACTTTAAAAGGTGTGTCTTACAAGACCTGATGTTTAGAGTTATTATATATAAATTCAGTGAAAGTCAACTTTTTAAACTAGTTAGCTTTTCGCTAGCTGTAATATACTCTAAGGTAATGTTCAAGAGCCTAGTTCTGCTGCTCTGTCTGACTATCTGTTTGTAGATGAAATACAGTGCTTAACCTTTGCTTACACACTATGTAAAAGCAGAAAGTAGACTAAAAATT
The DNA here is from genome assembly GCA_001414455.1 of Hymenoscyphus fructigenus. Taxonomy (NCBI): domain Eukaryota; kingdom Fungi; phylum Ascomycota; class Leotiomycetes; order Helotiales; family Helotiaceae; genus Hymenoscyphus; species Hymenoscyphus fructigenus. The sequence continues at coordinate 4,673 of LKUV01000254.1, read as the reverse complement.
ACTTGTAAACACAGTTCTACGATCTGAAACAATTCTATCAGGGGTGTTAAAGAGTGAGAAAACATTGTCCTACATTAAACTAGCAGGCTCTAGAGAGTTGACTGTCTTGTGACAAGTAATATACTTTGCTATTTTGGAGTACTAGTCTATAACTACAAGGATTACATTAAAATCAGGACCTTCTGCCGGGTTTTTACACAGTAGCAGGCCTGTGACAAAATCTATAGAGATCTCACCCTAGGGTCTTTTTGGCTACAGTAAACTGCTTAATAGACTATATAGTATATACTTCTTGGCCTTGACTCTCTGGCAAATATTACATTCTCTACAATAGAGACAGACATTAGTTTCTATGTTTTCCTAATACCAGGATCTTTTTAAAAGCTCTAGAGTCTTGTCGACTCTGTAGTGTTCTACTAAAGGGTTGTTATAATAAAGGTTCATGACTTGAGCTTGTAAGGCAGGGTCATCAGGCACTATAACTCTTGAATAGAACTAGAGAAGGTTCTCATTGTGTGTCTAAATTAGTTCTCTACTTATGTCTCGTTTGCCAAGCCTCTTTTTCAGAATGTCTCTACATTCTAAATCATTCCTCTGAGTTATCTTAATAATATCAAGGAGTAGCTTAGAAAGAGAGGCCAGTGCTGTAGCTCTTTCAGTAGCTGTATATATCTATGAACGTGGAATTAAATGTTTGCAACTATCTAATTCAAAAACTCAAGGGATAACTGAGTTCTTGATTCTATTAAGTGATTAGGACATAGATATCCTCATTACTCTAGCTACAGCAGCAGAACCTTCAAGGTAGTACCCTACACCTTGCTTCTCTTTTGAGGAATCCTCAAGGAGGCCTTTATATATGCCTTGAGGTAAAAGCTCTCGTGCTATAGTAGATATAGCAAACATCAAGGGTTGTGTTTCAAGAGAGAACTTTCCTAGGGCTAGAAAAGAACCTAGAATTACAGTTGCAAAAGCTCTCTTTAGTCTATTCTAAAAGGTTGGAAGCTAAGTTACATTAGCAGGACCATCCTTATAGTCTAGCCTTCTACTAGGTCTGTCCACAGGGTTTGAGGTGCCTTTATAATATATAATCTGAAAATCATATGTTGTAAGATATATTGCCTAGCGAGCCTGACAGCTTTCCAAGTACTTTGTTTCCATAAAGTACTAGAGGTTATTATAGTTAGTTATAACCTTGATTATAAACCTAGTACCTTTAAGATAATGTCTCTAATACTTAAAGGCTATAACAATTACAAGAAGTTCTCTATTATAGGTACTGTAGTTTTGTTTAGCGCTGGTGAGTTTCTAGGACTAAAACGCCACAGGATGCTAATGTTGTTTTGTACTATTAGTAGTATCTGCTTGTTGTAAAATAGTTCTAGTAATAGCAAATTTAGACACATTAGTTTCTACACAAATCTGCTTAGAAGGGTTAAAATAGATTAGGACAGGTGTTGTTGTAAATATAGTTTTTAAAAGTTAAAAACTTTCTTTAGCTGCCTCTGTCTAATTAAAGGGGCTAGTTTTGCAGCCCTGTTCTATACCTTTCAAGAGATCTGTTAGGCCTAAGGTTACAAAAGAGTAACAATAAATAAACTGACAATAAAAATTTGCAAACCTAAGAAAAACTTAGACTATATAGAACAAAGTAGGCTAGGGCTATTCCACAATAGTATAGATCTGTTTAGGATCTGCTTTCACACTATTTGTTCTAACAATAAAGCTAAGAAACTTAACTTCCTTGACGTCAAACTTACATTTGCTAAGTTTGTAGAACAAATCACTATTATATAGCCTAGTAAGGACCTGGCAAACGTGATTATAGTGGTCTTCTTTCTTTTGTAAGTAAATAAGGATGTTATCTAAATAAACAACAACGAAATCATCTAGGAGGCTGCTAAGAGTAGTATTAATATATACTTGAAATGTTGCTAGCACATTTGCTAGACTAAAAGACATCACAAGATACTTAAAATGCCTATAACAGGTTCTAAATACTGTCTTCTATTTATGGCCTTTATGAATTCTAATACAATGATAAGTATCTTTCAGATCTAGTTTCGTGAAGATAACTGCTTTACTTAACTAGTCAAGAGACTCATTAATAAGAGGAAGAGAGTGACGATTTTTGATTGTGACTTTGTTAAGACTATAATAATCAACACAAAGCTATAGGCCTCTATCTTTTTTTGGAACAAAAAGGATAGGCGCCCCTGTGAGACTTGTGCTGGGCCTAATCCAGCGTTTTCGGAGAGTGTCTTGTAGATACAAGTGCAAAGCTTCAAGTTAGGTCTCTGACAAATTGTACAAGGGCCTATAAGGAACAGTACCCTCTGTATTAATAGCATACTTAACACCTCCAAGGCTAGGAAGTTCCAAAGCTTTATCAGAGTCAAAGACATCTGAAAAGTCTATTCTCTTTTCCTGTAGGTATTCAGGTACTTCCAAGGATCCTTTCCAGACAGTATTAGCATAATACACTAGACCATTTACTAAGAGGTTGTCTACATTATTCTGTAAATATATAGAGACTTGATACCTATTGCAAACATATAAAGCTCATTGTCTAAGACAATTGTATTCTCCTTTCTTTATAAACAAGACCTAAGCCTAAGTATCTAGGTCCTTGTTTAACTCCTCCTCAAACTCCTTTAGTGTAAGAATTTCTATATTATCTAGCCACGCTAGAGCGTAAGCCCATCGTTTTCTAGCATAGTCAGCATACTGAGCGATAGTTGATTCATAAAATTCTAAACCAAAAACAAGGGTATAGATTCCTTAGTTCTTATACTCATAGAAGCAGAGGTTGAAAGACTGTGTTTCCCCACAATCGTCGGTGACAAGCACCTGTAGATCATAGGCTTGGAGTACTTTGAATCTACTCCTATAAAATGTAACAAACTCTTGATTACATTTCGCTAAAGCCACGAAACTCTTCTTTTAGGCCTAGTTGTTGTTAAGGAAGTTACAATCAGAGCCTGTATCTCCAAGGCTAGTATGTGTCACCAAGACACCTGTTTTGGGCTGATTTAGAGTCACTTGTATTAATATATGACTTGATATGCCTTCTTCACTCAGGCCATAATCCTTGACGTTTAGGACTTGGCCCTCTCTTTTCCCGACTCCTTTAAAGACTTTGTTTTAGAATGTTCCTCTTGCCAAATAGTGTTGACTATTCTCTAGAGGTTTCTTGATTTGTCTAGGGTTTTTGCTTTTTCTGGATTCTTTTGTGCTCATTCAGAGTACTTCTGACACTTACAGCTTCCTGAAACATGCCTAGATTAGCTGCAAGTGTAACAGGTAACGTTAGAGTTGGAGTTGTTGCACTAGCCATTGTTGGTCCTCAATGGTCCCGAAATACCACCAGAATTACTCCTTCTATTTTTTCGGAAACAGTTTTTTGACTAACGACAATCCTTAGAACCAGATGAACTGTTGTTCTTTGGAGAGGGGTCCTTTGAACTAGAAGTGTCTTTTGATCCTCCTACCTTGGTTTTGCTCCTATTTAGATGAGCAGAATGTTCTGCTTTCTAAGCCTTTTCAAGCCATTCCTGTATAGAACTTGCTTCATTTCCAGAAAGGATTGCAAAAAGTGTCTGGCAGGTTTTATAATCAGTAAGCACAGCGTTGAGTGTTTTGATACAGTCACTCTCAGGTTGTTTCTCCTAGTCTGATTCTAGAACAACCATTCTGTTATAAAGTTCCAGAACTGTTTCCTGGTCTGCTTGTTCGAGGTTGCGAAGTCCCTCAAAGGCTTCTTGAGAGCATGTTTGAGGCACCAGAATCATGTTGGCTAGATAGGCCTTGAAACTGTCCCAGTGAATTTTATATGCTGGTGGATCCTGCTTTATTGCAGCTTCCCAGGTTTCGTGAGGTTCGTCTCTAAGGGTAGTTGCAGCAGTGTTTACCCTAGAGGAGTGTCTGTTATATGTCTAGGGTTGTGACCTGAAAACCGCCTCCTATGATGACACAAATGTTCAATGCTCTTTGAGAGACTTTCCACGATAAACTTCTAGTGTTCAGACCTTGAGAAGTTTCTCTTAGTCTAATTCATACTTGAGGATGTTTTGTGGAGGTTCAGGTCGAATAAAATCTTCGTCTGTCTCTGAATCCATTGAGTTCTCATCAACTTGTCGACGGATGGATGACGTCGTGGTAGCGGTAGTGAATCGGAGGTTATCTCGCATAAGGCTTTTCTCCTGTTGCAACTGGAGGATGCGTTGATTGATTTGGTCGATCTTCTCTTGCTGTCTTCGAAGGGCTTCGACCTCAACACGAAGGAGGTTTTCTCGAGCCTGAGTTGCATTGAGTTTAGCATCGCTCAAGTCTGATTCAATCACATGGGGGTTCTCAGCTAGAGTTTTGGTTGAAAGGTTTCTGTAAGGGTCCTGTGATGGTCCGCCCATAGAGTTGGAGGAGCTTCCTCCATTGTTGTGAACTTGCTCAGGAGTAGTCTGAGCAACGTCTTCGTCGGGTGGTCTTCTGAGTCTTGGAGGCATTTTTGCTTATCGTACTACCTCTCTATTGAGTGAGAGAGATTAGCTTGTGAGGTGGATGGTAGGCAATAAGTCAATTTGAATCTTTTCAATTCAGTACAGAACTAATCTCTGCTCCTCCTTAGAGGTGCAGGAGAAGTCTCGCTTTATAGAAGCTCCTAAGCCCTAATATTA
>LKUV01000253.1:0-21141 GCA_001414455.1 Hymenoscyphus fructigenus | reverse complement strand
AAGTTAGTAGAGTAAACTCTTTTATACCTAGAACTTAGATAAATTTAAGATATAGTTTGAAATGTTTAATTAGGCATTATAGAGAAATTAAGAATATATCTTAACTCTTACTCTTATATAGTAAAGATTAAGAGTACTAGAAGAATAGAAATTAAGAATATATATTAAATCTTACTCTTATATAGTAAAGAGTAAGAGTACTAAAAGAATAGAAATAAAATAAGTATAGAAATATACTAGATATAGAAATAGATTTATATATAATTAAGAGTATATTACTTCTACTCCTTAAGGCAGTATCTCGCTAAGCGAGCCACAGAGTTCCTTTCTGAGACTAGTATAAAAATACTTGTAAACTCTACTCTAAGATAAAGTTAAAATAAGTTAGGAAATATACTGTAAAGGTCTTAGAAATATAAGGTAAACCTTACTTAGAAAATTACTATACTTCTATATCTCTTCTACTCTTTAAGGCAGTATCTCGCTAATCTAGCCTCGGAATCTCTTTTTGAGACTAGTATAAGAATCCTTGCAAACTCTTTCCCTAGATAAATTTAAAATAAGTTTGGAAATATATTACAAAGGTCTTAGAAATGTAAGGTAAGCCTCTTTTAGAAAATTACTATACTTCTATATCTCTTCTACTCTTTAAGGCAGTATCTTGCTAAGCAAGCCTCGGAATCCCTTTTTGAGATAAGTATAATAATCCTTGCAAGCTCTTTCTCTAGATTAATTTAAAATAAGTTAGGAAATATATCACAAAGGCCTAGAGAATACAAGATTAACCTCCCTTATAATATAGTAGTACTTTTGCCTTATACTGTGAGAGCCTAGACTTTGAACAACTCAAAGATGTAGTTTTAAATATTTAATTAAGAAGTACATAAAGACTATATACATGCAAGGTCTTCCTCTATATATATAGAGAGGAAGAGCTTTAGTAATATTCTAAGAAACTACTTAACAAATATATAATGTTAAAAGAATAAAGTAGAAAAGTATAGAATAGAAGAGACTTGCTTAGTACTGTAGTAATAGCTAGTGCTGAGCAGGGACTTTAGCTAGCGCTTAGCGAGGTTATTAGCGCTTAGCGAGGGCATAGCTTAAACCTCTATTATAGGTTCTAACTCTTATATCTTTAAGTTGTTCAAGGTCTAGCCTCTTATAGAATTTTCTATAAATGAGGTTATTTGCAATTAATTAGAGTAACTTTCTTATCTTCTATATACTAATTTAGAGAAGTAGATTCTAGATATACTACTTAAAAAGAGATCTTCTCTTTACGTTAGCTATAAACCTTGAAAAATAATACTATTTGTAAATCATTAAACTAGAACTCTACTAGTGCTACAGCTGCTACCTGGTTTGCCTGGATACAAGCCACCCCCCCTAACTAGGCTGTCTCCCCTAGCCAAAGTATATACTCTTCCTTATTTAAGAAGCCCTGCTGAAAATGCTTCTGGAACCAGCGTGCCTGCCCTGGCCGGTGATAGACTCTATAGCAGAGCGGCAGCACGAGGTCAGGGAACTGACACTGGGTCTCCTTATGCTCGCTATCAGCTACTCGACAGACCCCTTGTAGCTGGAAGTAATGCCAGCAAGCTACATATGCCTTAATCTACTCTCTTTTGGCCTGCCGACACGTTCGAAGAGCCTCCTTCTTAGCCTGGATCCAGTGAAAGCGCTCAGAACACTTAGACGCCAGATAGTCAAAAGGTTGTCCCCTGGCCCGGCAGTCAAGGCAGCTGCCTAGTGCCTGCTCTAGATCTCGCTTGTACCTGCTAAGCACCTGCTCCTGGACAGCATCCTGCCGCAGAACCTCCTCTGGCCCTGTAAAGCCCTGGCTAGGGCGGCTAGGGCTGCTAGGGCTGCTAGGGCCGGCATCGAGAAAGTCTAGCTCCAGTCCCATCAGCTGGGGTGTATTATGTAGCTCTGGACAGACGTGGCAAAGGTTCTCGCCTAACATGTACTAATGCCAGTCTGACAGCTGGTCTAGAAACTAGCTAAGTACCCCACAGTAGCAGTGCTGCTGGCTCAGGTAGAGAAGCATAGCGTCTTCGTCAGCGCTAAGTAACTGACAGTCTAAGGGAGAGGGTAGCTGCCAGGTAGCGTCAAGGAGGACTATAGAGCAAGCTGACTGACTATTGCAGCCAGCTCAGCCTGACTCTTAGGAGAAGTCAGTGAGGTTTCGACAAGGGCAGACGTGAATCACCCATCGAACACAAGGGTAGTCAAATCCAAGCCCTAGAGCAGAGGTAGCAACAATAGCAGGCTGATCCTCGGCTGTTAGCTAGCAGTCAGAAGAGCAGCCTTTTCCTGCTCTGAGCCAGACTCAGATGTATACACCTAGCACTGGAGAGCCTCAGCTAGCGAGGCTGCCTCTGCCCTAGTCTGGCAGTACAGAATAATCTTGTCTTCAGGTATATAGCCAAGCTTTGGGGTAGGCCATATGTTCTAGACCATGCTTATTGCTTTAGCAGCTGGCTAGGTCTGCCTTTTACAAGTAAGTACTATATATGTGATGTTAGGCCGATTAGACAGTGCTCTAACAATGCAAGGCTGCACAAGTTTGTTCTGCTCTATAAAAGCCTTCTCTAAAGTAGGAGGAAGGGTTGCTGTAAGCCAGACTGTCTGAGTAAGCACCTGCCTCACGTGCCACCTAAGCTGGGACATACATAGCCGGTAATCACTTGCTGTAATAGTCAGGTAGCATTCGTCGATGACAATCCAGTCAAGCTGCTGGCAGAGGGCTAGTCCTTTGGCGTAGTCTAAGAAGTCCTCTGTACACGCTGTCTCGGCAGCGACCACGACCAAGGGGGGTGCCTCACGTGACCCCAGCGACCAAACCAGCGGCTGGATACCTACGAGGCGGCTCCTCCTAAGCAGGTCTCCCCGAAGGGCAACTATGGGCAGGACTAAAATTGTGGTACGAGCACTAGGTATCGCTGCGCCTAGAAGAGTAACCAGGGTCTTTCCTGCCCCTGTCCCAGCAACCAAAAGCACCTGCTCAGCTGGCTGGGGCCCAAGCGTGGCTAGGATCGCCTCCCGCTGCCCAGGACTCCGGAAGCAAAGCTGGGGGTTGCTATACATCTGGCGAGCAGTGGAGAGCAGGTCCTTCTCACTATGCCTTGCTTGCTGGTGTCGCTGGCGGCGGCGGACATGATTCGTTAAGGTAAGTGTAGCTCCCCGAGGTCGCTTCCCCTGGAGAATGTAGTCAAAACGAAAGAAGGCCTGCCAGGCCTGGGAAGCACAGTAGCCACAGTGTAGTAGGGCAGTAGTAGTTAAGGTAGTAGTGCCAGCATAGGCGTGGTTAAAGGTAGTATAGCTGTGGTTGCTCTGCTCTGCTATAGCTGTGAGTTCCACCTTCTCCTCTTCTAGCTCACCTGCCGACACCCCTGGCCTAAGATTAAAGCAGGCCTGCTCCTTCTTGAGAACTTCTCCTTATAAATAGTAGCAGAGAAGTAGCGCTAGGTAGACGTCTGTAGCTGGGGAACTTAGCCCAGAGGTAGAGAGAGATCAGAGCTTTAGACTTCTACTAGCGGAGGAAGAGCTGGCAGAGAGGGAGTACATAGGCAATGTAGTCAAGCAGGAGGTTCCCTACTGCCTTGAGCAGAAAACAAGTGTTGTCTTTATATACTCTAGTCTACTGCTAGCCTTTGTAGTACTAAGTATAGATAAGAACTAGTTTCTCTTATAGTATAAGATGCCGCTGTCTAGCTGTGTTCTGCTACCGGACAGACAGTAGTTTAGGCTAGCGAAGAGGCTGGCCAGTAGTTATGTAACATAGAACTAGCACTCGCTTAAGGAAGTCCTAGGCATGTGCCTTGTAAATATCTATAGCCACAGAACTAAGGGCAGCTGCCCTACTACTGCTACCTGCTGGCTGGAGGAACAGAGCCTGTAGCTCTGGCCTGGACTGAATTTAGTATAAGAGAGTAGTATCTACTCCTTGGATAAGCTAGGTGTTCTAGGGGTGCTAGAGCCAGGATTCGCCAAAGCTCTCCAGGTCTAAGTCATTCTATAAGTGCCAAGACTTAAGGAGAGACAGCCCCTCAGCTCTAAACATAAGCTCTTTATAGAGCAGCTCATAGGCTTGCTAGTATTCAGATAGAGCTAGCTGGCTGATCTGGGCTATCTCAAGCTCTACTCTACAGTAGACTACCCTCTGGCCGTCTAGAGACCACCGGGCCTAGTGCTTAGCGAGAGCTTCTTGAGACACCTTGAAAAGGTACAGCTGCTACTGTAGAATATAGCCGAAGGGAGTCTCGGCTAGCTGCTGTAAATACCCCTCACAGATTTTATAGAGTAGTTTAGAGACTTGCCTGTCGTCCTCTTAGTGAAAAAAGCAGGCATAGTCAAAGATAACTAGCTGAGCTGTCCAGGTAAGAGCAGAGAGGTAGTAGTTGAAATTGCCTGGCTTCTGTCACTTCCCCTTGGCTCCCTAGATCTCTCAGCTAAGCATAGCAGCAAAGCTAAGAACAGGCGACTCAAAAGGGGTGCCTCCCACAAGCTGGCAGATCAAGGTCAGGCTTAGCCAGTGAATAGCTTGCTTTAAAGTTGTCTAGTCTTCATCCTCAGCTAGTGGAATACTAAGTGCAGTAATAACCTCCTTTATTGCCTTTACCTGCTAATCTGTAGGCTGGATTACCTCTTGTGGTAATAGATGCCCTTGGTTCTCCTCTTTGTCTACTTCTTCTACTTCTTCTGCTTCTTCTGCTTCTTCTGCTTCTTCTGCTTCTTCTGCTTCTTCTGCTTCTTCTGCTTCTTCTGCTTCTTCTGCTTCTTCTGCTTCTTCTGCTTCTTCTGCTTCTTCTGCTTCTTCTGCTTCTGCTTCCTCTTCTACTTCTTCTGCTTCTTCTGCTTCTGCTTCCTCTTCTACGTCTCTCTCGCTAGAAGAGGTAAAGTGCCCCTCTCTATATACAACACGATAGAAGTAGACTAGCAGCTGCTGCCAGACCCGCAAGTACTCAGTTAACGTAGAAGCATTTACTCTATACCTGAACCCCTTGGCCTTGCTAGACGCCTCTGCGTAGAACTTGTTGAGGATATTCGCCCGCTGTTGAGTTATCTTCCGCTCTAGGCAGGAGTAGCTACAGGCCTTGTAGGCCTCTCTTAGCCAGGCTTCTGTAGCAGCCAAGATCTGACCAAGCTCCTGCTCCTCGGCTGCTGCTTGCTTCTTAGATAGGAGCTGGTAAGAGCTCTTGATCTCAGCATACTGTAAGCCAGCTAGGTGAGTGGGAAAGCTAGTCCGCTCCAGCCAGGGCACCTGCTCCGCCTGCTCACTCTCTGCCTCCTCTACCTTGCTAGCAGCAGTGGCCAGGTCCTTCTTAACTGCTCCCACATCCTCTTTCAGCTTGTGGAACAATGACTGCTCGGCTCTAGTTAGGTGGCTGGCCCTGGCCTCTCTGGCCCCTTTAACCTCTCTGACCTCTCTGGCTACAACTTTACTTACAAGAAAGTAGTCAATTAACCCTTTGCTAGTGAAGTAGGTCTGAAGCCTACACTCATGCCACGCTGTCTGCCTGTTATACTCCCTGGCCTTGATCTAGTGCTGGGAGGCTACATGTCTTTTCATGTCTAGCAGGTGGCGAGTGCAGTAGTAGCACTCTGGCTGAGCACAGCTAAAGCTGTCATAGCTAGTTAGGTCCTGAAGTAGCTGGCACGCTGTCCTCTGTTGTTGGTCGTGCTCTCAAAGCTTGTCTCGCGTTCGTAGGTTGTTGTTGATAGGTACGGTGATATCTGTACAAGAAAGCCTGTTGTTATTTCTGCAGGCAGCAAGGCAGAAACGAAGTCAGCCTAGAGGGCTGACTGGAGGTCTGACTTCAAGGCAGAATAGAATTGATGGGTTATATAATTAGGAGTTTATCTTTGGAGAAGGAAATCAAGTCTTTTATTCTTGCTTCTTAGAAATATATCGTTGTGAGAAGTGCTGCATTCCAACAGTTGTAACTCTAGAGGAGCTGTAGTGCCTCCCGTAGTACGTCTCCCTTAAGGCAGTGTGGCTTCGAGGCCGGGGGATAATACAGGACTGACAGGACTAGCACACGGCCACGTAGTGTAGAGGGTTGTAGGTAAATATCGAGAGGAGTGTTTAAAGACTGTGGTGCTATTGATGCTGTGGAAGCTGGGGAGTCAGCGTGGTGGTGGTGGTGCCGAGAGCCCGGCCTTCAGTGGTCAGTCACGTGATTTACTCCTGGCACTCGTGCAGAGAAGACAGCCCCCGTAATTCATTCCCTGCATTAGAAAGAGAGAGGGCAAGGCAGGGTCAGCCGCCCTATGTCGTAGAACTGCCCAAGAAAGGGGGTTGTAGTCACGTGGGCGCGATAACGAGAAGTCTATGTTTTTCGATTTTTTCCGCGGCCTTCATTTCACCTTCAGCCCTATCTTGCTTGTTTTTGAAGTCAGGTTGTCGTCGTGCAAAGTCAGTGCATTATACTTTTCGGATGTTCCCGTCATTGTCTTAGTTTTGTGTGGTCTGTGGTTTTTAGGCTTCATTTGAGTTCTCAGGTATTTTCGAGAGGATTGGAACCCCCACAATCTTTCACTGGATGCATATCTCATCGAGTTATTTCTTCCAGTAACTTCAAGCATGATACTGCCTTCTCGTTTTTCGCTGGTAATGTATTAGTTTCCCAAATTAGGATGTTTTGTCCTTAGGCAGAGGTTTGCCGACCGTACAAAAAAATCTTTCTCTCTCGTTACTACAAGGCCTAATACTCGTCGGGGCCATATGTATTCCATGATCCGAGGGCAGATTGATATGTGCTGTCCGTGTGATTAGAAGCAAAATCTACGCTCTGATCATGGAATAGATATGGCCCCGAAGAGTATGTACATATTGAATGCCAGGCCGTGCACTGTATTCCACCCAACGCTGGCACTCAACATATATTACGTCTTGTATATCAAACGTTTTACATGTCTTGATTAACCTAAGTGAAGTGGCATTGTGTTAATACTTCTAGGAACATGGTTGGTCATCAGCTAGCCGCTGCACGTTTGAGGCGCGTAATCAACCAACACACAACCAACCACCTCTCATACTGCCAACTTCTATAAGCAACATCATCAACATTCTCTGATTCTATCAACTCGTTTACCAAATAACTCACAACTCCCATGTCTGCCCGAAGCTCCTCAATCTCGTTCTCGCCCCCTTGGCGGAAGGACTCCACAACAAAGCACTCCTCGAAGCTCAAATCGTGGTTCACTCATCTTCGTTCACCAGCCTCGGCCTCATCCTCACGCTCACCACACGTACAAATCCAGTCGAATCTCCTCAGCACTCTCCCTGTCGAGATCCGGTGTCAGATCTATGGCTACGTTCTTAATTCCTACGGAACCGTTCAACACATCTGCCTCCTTTCGGACAAACTGGCGCACATGCGCTGCACGGCGCCAGCTTCACACACCTACTTCCAAGACTTTAACGCAAGACACAACAATGATTGTGATCCGTATAATGACGATTTTCGCAAGAGTACGCAAAATGGCTGGGAGGTGGTACCCTTACTCTTGAGCTGTAGAAAGATGTAAGCCATGCCCTGCCATAGCATGCGTATTTGCACGTGACCGCTGCTAACCCGCTGTAACAATAATAGCTATATAGAGTTTGTCGACCTCCTCTACTCAACCACCACCTTCCGCTTCACCACCCATGCCGCCCCTAGACTCATCGCTACTGTCCCTTCTGCACACCTCGTCTTGGCACGCCTCCATATTTCCTTCCTCGTCTCATATCCTATTTACCTGCCCTATGTCGAATGGCATCCCACTTTTACGAGAGTCTACACTTACAGAGTCAAAACCGAGGAAGCCGATTGGGAAGCTTTTTGGCAAGCCCTCTCCCGTGTACGGGTACGCGCCATCGTTGTTGAAATTATAGACCATGGAATCAGAGTTCCGGAGGAGACGCTGTTGAAGCCCCTGAGGGAAGTGAGCGCGGAAATTTTTGAGGTTGTTCTGCCTTGGCCAACAAATCTCGAGACGAGTGGGGAGTTTGGAGATGCAGGGTTTACGGTTAGGAGGCCACCGGAAGGGGTTGATATCATGATGCAGATTAGCGTTGACTATGGATGTTCACAAGTCCAGAATAGGAGGGGGATATGGGGGCGGTTGAGGAAGCGGTGATGATGGTACCGTCACATCTCGTCAAGAACTTTGAAAGATTAATAAGATAAAACTCCTAAAACCTATAAAAGTCAGCTTGTTTGTGTCTATCGTTTCAAGGGCGGCACGCAATGAATGGTAGTTCTATTGGGAGAACATTTTGGTTTCTAGAACAGAGTCGGGGTTATAAATTGAATGCACTACACACATTGAAATTCCGAACCTTTAGACCTCCGTAATTTGAGGTGATGGGAAAGATGAAAAGAGAGACAGTTGGAGATAGGTGGATAGATGGAAATAATAATTTCACTCTCATTTAAGCCGTCTCTAGTATAAACCCCTCTTCAGCCCCTAGCGCTTACTTGTTATCCTCCAGCGAGCTTCAACGTTATCTTATGCTTAGGCGTCAGCCTACAAAACAAGTCTGTAGAATAAAACAAGAAAGGTCTACTCTAATCTTAACCAACAACCTCATATCCTTACACAAGCTCCTGTAACGTCCCGTCCTTATTAATGGTATACCGCTTTTCATCCCTCGCATTTAATATAAGGTCGACCCCCAGGGCAAAGTAAGCGAGCGAATCTGTCCATGTTAATACCTCGCGATCTCATGCGCGCACGGATACATACCAGCATTCTTACTCAATTGACACTTCGCCGAGTTCTTCCACCCATAGCACTTGCCATTCGGCGTATCGTCTGAATATCTGGCAACAGCAGAATGCGTCATCTACAAATAATCACGTCAATATATTAGGTACCAATGGCCAGCAACACAAAACAGTCTACTCACCTCATGAAGTAGCACGCTCGCAAAATCGTAGATCGAATCAACTGGCGCCGCAGTTTCGCCGCCAGTGCTCCTCGCGATGAACTTCCCAACAATACCTTTGGACTTCACATCCGCCGCCTGCTTGACCAGAGTGTCGGTCAAAGCGAACCCATTTACAGCAAGCGTGGCCAAGTACCATTCACATAGTTGCAAAGTATCCGCGCGGATCTCAGTGGTCGGCTGGCCTTTGCTATTGAAGGGCCCTCCGGCATTGGTTAGCAGGGCACGTGTCTTCGTGTCACCCTGGCTAATACCTCGACAGTTGTCCATCAACGCGCCGCCTGTAATATCTCCCCGATCGGGATCGTTATAGCCAACTTTTACCCCCTTCTTTTTAAAATCTGAAATGCGGGCGGTGGAGCAATATACATGCTGCAATGAATGTTAGAAGAGTCGTGTTAAAGAGATAGCTCCTAGTTAGTCATCATTCTACGCAGGGACTTCAGCCGAAACTTCTATTACCAAAACTCTCTTGAGCCGAAGTCCATACGTAAGAGGATGACAGGTCAGGGGATAGAGGCAGGTTCATACCACATCATAAGGCCCTGTCCTGCCAACCCAAAAAGGTTCGAGCCATTGAATTAATTTCAGCCTGTCTAAAAAAAAATCAGCCCTTTGAGCAGTACTCTGTTTTGAGATATTTACCTGCCGCATCTTGGATTTTAGCGCTGTCGCTGCTAAAGAGGGTTTTCACCAGCGCATCGACATGCACGTCTCGAGGACTCTTCGTAATTTGCTCACTTGCTTGTTTTGCGCGTTTAAAAGCAACCTTCATCGCAGCTGTAAGTTGTATTGAAATAGCTAAATCGTCAGCTTAATGAAACCCAGTAGTGTGCACAACTTACGGGCGCAGGACACATCCATACTCCAACCATGAACCACCGGCCCCAGAGCACTAAGGGCAATTAAGGGCAAAAGAACAAGCATTTTGAAAGATGGACTAATGTATAAGAGATATGGAGCTCTGAATATAGATATACTGAAGATATGGCATACGGTTTGGAGAAGTGCGCGAGCTCTATTTATTTACTAACACCTTGCGCTCTCGCGTAAACGTTCTTCGCGAAGGATTTCGTTTTAACGAGGCTTATACAGTCCCTATACCTCCGACGCACCGCTACAGTGTCAAATAAACCTGCTTCATTTAAAAAAGAAAGTTATTTCGGGGTATTCTTTGGTCAAATTCTTTTCGTTCATGTCAAGTGGATATAGAAATGTTGGCTTATGCAACCATTCCTCTACAATTGTATCATTGTGGCTGTGGAGCTGTTGAAGAATTCGTGCTTTCTGGAGTTCATAATTTTACCTTGAATGTGGCTATATTATTATTGTAGGATTGTTGGTTAATGGGGTTGTGAATTTCTCGCCTGGGGCATGCAAATCAAGACTGTTAAGCGAACGAAGGTGGCTTTTCATTGGTTGGCTTACCCAACGGAGCCAATCAGCTCATGCTACCCGTACAAACGCGCAGCTAGGGGGGCTATCCTTCTTGGCAATGTTGGTTGCTGATAATGAAGTTGAAGGATTGTTGGTTGCTGATAATGAATGCTGATAATGAAGTTGAAGGATTGTTGGTTGCTGATAACGAAGTTGAAGGATTGTTGGTTGCTGATAATGAAGTTGAAGGGTTGTTGGTTGCTACGTTAAACCTCTCATCAAAATACCCTTGCTTGTTGGTTATTAGGTTAAGATTTCTGATACAAGGTAAATCTTTCATAGATCCCTTGTGGAGGATTTACTTAATGTTGGATTTTCGTTTCATGAATCTCCGAGTGGCGGAATCTGCTACTGTACTGCTGGATTTGGGTGTCTAGTGGTTCTTGGTTTGCGTTGGAAGTAGGTAAAGCTCAGCTGTAAGAGTACGTAGAACCCCCAACTTGTGCGATACAGCCCACAAATTTATTACTTCAGGTTGAATTACTTCTACGGCACAGTCATTGGCTCAGAATGTTGGCTGCAGCCTTGTTTGTCATTTCTGGAAGCTCAAACGATGAACTCACTGCTGAATCTCGAACGACGTGGCTGTGCGTTGACTCCACCATCGAGGATTCAAAACAATATAAAGATGTAGAATCCAAGTCTCCTCGGTAGTTTAGAATTTCTTTTTACTTTATCAATCTTATGAACTTCACAATGTTCTTGCGTTTAAATCCAAGAGCTCTTCATCTTGCCATTTTAACGCTATGCTCAATTGGCACGGTCGTTCATGCTGTCGATGTTCACATAGCAGCTATTCAACCCACAGCACCCGGTCAAATTGGTGTGAATCTTCCCGAGCCAATTCCATCTCCTGCTGCACTGTAAGCTGCATTATATACTCCAAAGCAATTTGTACATCTTCTAATAATCGTTCCAAGTATTGGAAAAATCGGCAAAAATACAGAATACCTTACTCAAGTCGGCTCCTCAACAGCTGTAAGTAACAATCCTGAGCTTTGTACCCACACCCCCTCAATACATTAATCGAGAGACTCTTCTACATTTTAAGCTATTGCTCGAAAACATTTAGGAGATGTGAGAAACCAGTTTCCCTATTCTTCTTTACATTATCGGGGAATAAGCTAGCTGTCCCTGGCTCTGTTGCACAATATCTTTCCAAGCGGGTCTTCTTGGGGGAAAACCTCTCTCATAATAACAACTCGAAAACCAAAGGATCTAACCAGCTGCAGTGGAAAGGACCCGATCCAAATTTCATGACCAAGGCAATAGTTACGGTGACTAATACCGCGGGTGCTGTCTCGGCCATCACCCAAGGTGCCAACGTTGCTGTAAACGAGAACGCTAACGGCGATTTCAATATCATCATTGGGCCTGCTTTACGGACCGCACTCCTCGATATTGCGAAAACTATCCCAGCATGCGCTGCAAAAAAATCAAGAAAGCGCCAGGGGGGGGCCTGCGGCTATGTAGCCTTTACCGAAGCAGTCGCTGCAAACGGGCCCCTTCAAGCAATCGCAGAAATCGATGGAGCTATGCCTGCCGGCCGATTAGTCATTCCTGCAAATGATGTTGCGGAACTCATCAAGGTATTTAAGGCAGGTGCAAAGTCTCGTGTGCTCGCCACTGGTGGGGCGCTGGCATTCTTGTGGCTTCTTTATGATCAGTATAACGCAAATAAAGATATCGCCCACGCTATGGATGTACCAAGTAGTGTGGCCGGCACAACTACAACAGCGACAGCGACTTCGACATCATCGCAAGCGTGTCCAACTGCTACGGAGAAGGTGAGAATCTTGAATTCCATGAGCTAAAATCGATAGCAGTGCTGATTAAAAGAAGCCTAGTTGTCTGGATGAGGATTGTAAAGGTGGTGTTGATGAGAAATGCACAGAGGTAAATACCACCCGTTCGCTTTATTCCAACTTCTTCTCACTGTGCCCACAGGATAAAAAGAAAGGATGTCCATGCCGTCCTGAATTTGTTGACATCTCGACCGACGTCCCCATAGAATGGCTGGCAATTCAGTTTTTAGTCCAACAAATTACCCTCACTACAGATAAACGACCTGTACCTGAATGTAAGGACAACAATAAAGTCCCGCTCGATACTAAATTGTGGAAAGCGTACGTTCCCACTTGCAAGTAATAGACTTAGGTTTAAGCTAACAGTTTGAAGCCTCATTCCAAAAGTATGCGCCTCTCAGCCACTTAGCGCTGATATCAGCGCTGTACAGACTGCCAAAGACGTGGGTTTTACAGGCTATGACGGCTGGACTTTTGCTATGACCTGGAAGGTAGGCAAAGGTGATTGTGTAGTCGGGTGCGAGAGCATGTTCAGCGCCTTTCTTGGCGACTCACAGTGTAAGCATGAACCTCCGTAAGGCAAGTGAGCTTTGCTTTGCTATCCGGTCCTTTTATCTTAATTGTACGAAACGTCCTGGGATAATTGCGAATATTGTTCTGGAATACCTTGGAGAATTCGAAACTTAGTTTGCTGATTCTGTCAAGTCTTCCAAAGCAATCTTTGCAATTGTACGAGATCTACTCAAGTAATAAGATACGGGATGTTCGTAGAGTGATACTCACTTCTCTTGTCAGCGTATGTGCCAGCTCACGATACCTCTAGGCTCCTATAATTCCCATACCTTCTCCGGCTCAGGTAAGATTACAGAAGGCTGTGGAACTGCCAGCTTTGCTATCAACCAGCCTGTAGCTCCTAAGCCCGACCCCCCCAAGCCAGATCCTCCCAAGCCTACCCAGGCTCCCGCACCACCCCCCGGACCTGCTCTAAACGTCCCCATTTGCGGCACTGGGATGGCTTTTCAGCGCTCTGATGTAGCAGCTTCGGCAAAAACATTCTGCCAGCAGCTCACTAAAACCCCGGCTTGGACTAAGACGCAAACCTTGAAGTTCCCAAACGTCAAGATTTATAATACAGATGGAATGACTGTGAATACTAGCAAACAACTCGCGTTACAAGTGACACCAAACTCGGCCTGGTGTCCTTTGGATATGAACATCGATGCACTGCCGAAGAAAATTACAGTGGATAGATGTGTGGCTAATTTTTTGACTGGAATTGATGGTTGTAAGTCCTTCTATTTCTTTCCCGCGCTTACAAGGACTATTTTGTATTATGTTTCACAAATGATTCAAAGACTAATATTCTGGGTAGGTGCCCCTTTCACTACACCGCCAGGGGCAGTGTTTATGAAGTTATCTGGATTCAGTTATGAAGATTGTGTACAGTGGCAAAACTTTATTGTTGATGTTTGAAACAGTACAGGAGCTATGATAGATATGTCTTTTTAAATGTTTGATTATGTTGAGAAGAGCTCATGACACACACAACTTTTTCGAAGAAAATCTTTCTTTGAAATTCATCTATTTTCTTTAACTAAAACATAGTAGAGTGTGAGGGTTAGAACCCATGGTAGAGGTTCGGGCCATGCCCTCGCTAAGCACTGACAATCTCGCTAAGCATTGACCAAAGTCCCTGCTCAGCAATGGCCATTACCCCCACTGCCAAGCAGTTTCTTGGAATATTTCAGAAGCTGTTCCTCTCCCTATATATAGAGGAAGAGCGCGCATGTATGTAGTCTTCATGCACTTCTTAATTGAATATTTGGAGCCACACCTTTGAGTTGTTCGAGGTCTGGCCTCTCACATGAACCTTGAATTAAATACTCTAGCGTCTCCTAGTAGATCACATAGCTAGATGTATTCAAAGACTTCGCGTCTAATTAGCCCATTGACTTCTTGTAGCTAGGAGTGCTTAAATTAACTAAAAGCAGAGGTAGTAGAAGTAGTGTCTTTAGCGAAATAAACTTCAATATTCAAGGTACTTGGTTACTTTCGTGGTCTCTCTAGGCCACGCTTCGGAGACTGGCTATGAGGTTGTTCCTGTGGTTCCCTTTGATTTTGAGTCTTTGATGGGCCTGCTTGGGCCGCGTCTTAGCTGAATAACTTCAGATGGCGTAGCTGGCTGAAATTTCTCATAGTCTTTAGATTCTGTTGGAATACTGGCATGTCGATGCTGCCAAGGGGTCGGGTATTCAGGAGTACAAGTCACGTTTCCGCTAAGTCACGTTTTCCATTTGTCACGTTTTTCCCCACATAAGTGATATATGTTTTGTATCACTTCTCAACACTCCTTTACTCATTGTCCAAAGCACTCATAGATAGAAGATTACACATAATTTACAGGAATACAAGAGACATTGATATTCTACCGTGTGTACACACAAACCTAGCTGAAGTCAAGACTAACAACTACGTCTAAATACATTGACAACAACGTTAATTTAATAGCTATAATAGCTTAAACTAGTGCATTGTAATACATTTAATATACTCTTTAAATCTATTAATTAAGAATAATCTATTTAGGGAAAAAATTGTTTAGCTTATTACTTTAAGAAATTTTCCAAATAGAAATTTATATAGGATTGATTTTTCGAGAAATTAAATCACTACATTATGAGTTTTAATCGGAATAATACTTATATAGGCTCGAAAAAATATTCTAGCTTAGGGCTTCTTAATGATGCAAAAATCATTTTATTCTATAGAGAGACTCTTTTTTTAATGGCACTAGAAACTAAAGTAGCTTGCTGTAATTGATTTTGCCTTAAATCGCGAATCCTATATATACTTGAAACACACGAACGTTGCAAGTACTTTAGCGTAGTGATTGTAATCACTCTTAGCGAAAAAAGGTGTATAAAAAGACCTCTTTTTCCCTCACAAAAGAGTTCTTATCTAATCTGGGAACAGCTTCATTTTGAGATATTATATAATTTTAGTGTATTAGTGGAAAGACTTTTTTCTTTAGCTAAATTAACTGTTATAGACTAACATAATAGGCTTGAAGTTAAGTAACTTAAGTATACTAAACGCCCTAAATCCTAGAGGCATTTAGTATCACATAATGTACTGAATATTAGAGTTATTCCTATTGTGACGACACGTACGATATATTGCTCAAAGGGCGTCCAAGGTGTAGGTCATGGAATCGTAGAACTGTCTATTCGAGGATTCTAAGCTGAGGAGAAGAGGAGAGCTCGAGAGAGCTCGAGTCTAAATACAAGATGTGGTTTCGCTAAGGGAGCCACGTGATATGAATGGCACGTGACGGTTGGAACTGTCACACCTATGCTCCAGAATAAGGGTCACGAATTGCGTGTCAGTGCGTGATAAGTAAGTCCAGGCGGCGTCCTGACAGAACAAGATACTATTGAGTAGTTATGGAAAATAAGGATTAGTTAGGATAGCTAACCGATCCAAGGATTTCTTTGGGATATATATCACGTGACTATAATGGACCGCTGGATCGCCAGGCGAGTTAGCGAACAATGAGAATGAAGGTTCTATATATAACTAGCACGTCTGCTATTAGATAGAAGCTTTGTGCTCAACTTAGTTTATTAATCTATTTATCTTGTTTGACTTCTTTGATACAAGTAACGAGTTCACCTCTAAGTGAACACCTAGTGCATCTAAACCTCTTCCTGTATACCAACCTTCGAGACTTAGTCACCTTTGTTTAGCTAGTTAGGTAGTTTCGTTACAATAAAGTAGACTATTTTGATTTATGTAGTAAATACTACGTTAGCAGATGCACATGTGACTAAGAGAGTATAGAGGGAGGTAGATAGTGAGGAATAGATTTATTTTTGTATAATTAAATACGTTAATTTTTACAAGTAAATTAAATCAGGGAATAGCTTCATTTTGACAGATTACGTAATTTTGAAGCACTATTAATATATAGTGGTATTTATTACGTAGTAATAATATGGCCTTAAAATTAATTATCCACTATTCTCCTTACTGTAGTAATAAAAAGTGATGATTTTACTGTAGTATTCTACTACCAGTATACTATTAACACTACTGAACGCAAGGGGGTAGGAATTCGCTCTTATTGCTTTCCCTTTCTGCAATTCCCACGTTTCTAGAATAAAATGAATAGAAATCTAGTTATTCTAGTCGCCTAGTAGAATTACGTTGGCTTTCCAAGTCTTGCTCAGACAATGGTGGAAGCTGACCAGGTACCACTTTGGGAATTCCTGGTACCCGTGGACCCCCGGGTTAGCACGTGATTGCGTGGTTCCTTCCCCTTACGTCGCGTCAACTAAAGTTCTTCCCCACAGAAAAGGCAACCACGACCAAAACAGCCTCAACAACACTAACAATCTGGACGCCTGAGCTTCTCGCAAGATCGCAATTCGTTGCATCGCGAAGACTCAAATTCAATCCTCGAACGAGATTACCTAATGCTCTCCGATCGCATCTATCGTCCCTATCTCCTCGACCGCTCCACACCACGACATCATGTCCTTTCAACAACCAGCACCCTCAACCCCTCTCTATGACTGACTCAGGTGGAAACGTTTGATCACCTAAGCCTTTACACACAAACTTCCCGACGCCGAGGGCCTATTGTCTCTACACACCTTATCCAAATTTAGAGAGATCCGTTTGCAGATATAGAAAGAGACGTTTCCCAAAGAGCGCTTACATCGTGTGGACTTCTGTGAAAACCGAAGCCATACGTCGATTGCAAAATACAAGTTGAACCCAAAAATCTGGAGTGCTCCGCCACCAGTTACACATGCAGTTAATCAGGAAAGTCGTGGGGTGGTCCTGGGCGAATACAAATGTGTTGAGTTGGGAAGGTCCTCAGTACTGTAGGTCATGGAGAATTGATTGATTTGTGTAGGAAGTTATCTAAGGTCTATATATAAGGAGTGAATGATTATTACATTATAATGAATGA
The DNA here is from genome assembly GCA_001414455.1 of Hymenoscyphus fructigenus. Lineage (NCBI taxonomy): Eukaryota > Fungi > Ascomycota > Leotiomycetes > Helotiales > Helotiaceae > Hymenoscyphus > Hymenoscyphus fructigenus. The sequence goes on along the minus strand of LKUV01000253.1, from coordinate 3,980 downwards.
ATAATATAATAACAGTATAATAATGATATTATGATGATATAATAATATAGTGAGTTTAGCACAACACTAGTGATCATACAGCTGATCACATAGCAGATAAAACTAGCGATGAAGTAGTAAATCAAACAGTAGTTCATTATGAGAATAAACAATGAGAAAAATCAGGTGATGTCATAAATCCAGCACAACACACCCCCCTAGGGGACAGCATATTACTAAACACTGTTACCTGGTCTGAGAATCAAATGACTAATATCTTTAAGGTGTAGTTGTTGTATAAATAGAGTATGCTTTTGAGGTAGTAGTTCTTTTGTAAAGCTGTTAGCTACTATGCTAGTAGTAGGAACCTAGTAGATGTTAACACACTTCTCTTGAACTTCTTGCCTAAGCTAGCTCTAGATGATGTTAATATACTTAAGCTTAGTATTAAGCTTTAGTGTGTCTCTTTGCAAGAGGCAAATGGTTTGTTGATTGTTGTAGTAGATGTTTGGAAAATCCTGAATGTGTAGTTTAATATAATTAAATAGACGAATCCACTATAAGAACTCCTTTGTGGTGGAAATCAGGGCTCTAAACTCTGACTCTGTGCTTGACATAGTTACATAGCGTTGTTTAGTTGACTTGTAATGTATTAGACCTCTATATAGCTGAAAGCAGTATCTAATTAAGCTTTTTCGAGTATTGACATCGTTAGCAAATGTAGCGTTGCTCTAGGAGAGAAAAGAATCTAAGCCTTGAAAGTTGCTATCAAATTCAATTGCTAAATAACATGTTCCTACTAAGTAGTATAGTAGGTAGTCAACAGCGTAGAGATGCTAAGGCGACAGATTAGTCAGGTATTCAGAGAGTCTTGAAACTGCTCTACAAATGTCTAGTCTAGTATAGCAAGAAGCAAAGTTTACACTTCTAACTTTTTGTTAATATCTAGTTATTTGAGAAGATGAAGCTGCGCCCTCCCAGGACACTAGCTTTGTTGTAGGAAGTAGTGTTTGTAGTACTCGAGTAATAACAATATTAAATCAGTTTGTAAGACTTTGAATATAGTTGTCCTAAATTAACCAGAGCTTTTGATGTAGTCAATCCTGGATGATTCATACACCTAGGAAGTACTTTGCTTCACTGAGCTATTGTATTTAGTATCTAGAAAGCAGCTGTTTCTTAAATTTGTTAACCTTTGACTGATTTTCCTTGGAATAAGTAATAATAATGTTGTCTACATATAGAATTAAGGTAAGCTAGCTATTTAAAAAGAGATAGTAGACTCCAGGAACAGGGTAAAGGTTGAATTCAGCAAGGGTTTTAACAATGTTGTTGTACTAAAGGTGTGCTAATTCTTTGAGACTATATAGAGCTATAATCACTTCTCATTCCTATTCACTTTTTTCATATCTCTCAGGACACTTACACCTAATTAGTTGTTTTAGTCTAGTATTTACATATGTGTTAATTACGTTGTATGATTGTGTTTCTAAGTCATATGCTACAATAATTGCTGTTGTAGCATGAAATGTTTGTGCAGCTAGAGTAGTAGCGTAGGTCTCCTGATCTGTTCATTGAAGGTCTCCCCTTATACAAATGTGAGCTTTGAACTTGAGGATGTACCTATTTTCGTTGAATTTATATGTCTAGACCTACATTAGAGGAAGAGAGTTGTTGTTGTTGTCAAGTTGTAGAATAAGCTTAAAAGTGCCCTTTAATTTTAAAGTGTTAATTTCCTAGTTATATACTTTTTTCTAGTTATCTTTAAAAGGATGCTGTAGCATCTCTCTATATGTCTTTAGAGGTAGCAACATTTGATCTCAATGTAGGCGAGTTATTAGTTTACTTTTTAGTATAGTAGAGAATGTAGAATAATAAGAGCTGTATTGAGAAATCATTGCTATATGTGAAGTATGTAATCTACTTCTTAAAATATTTCCTGGATTTAATCTAGCATATATTTCATTGTGTCGAGAAGCATAGTTGCTAGGGTTACCAGGTAGGTTAATTTCTTCGTCTACGTCACTATCTGATAGGTCAGATAATTTAGATAGTTTAGAACTTTAAAGTGTTGTAGGTGATACTAGTAGGCTAATATTGCTTGGAGTTAGACTAGCTGCTTTAGGCGTAGTTTAAGGTAAAGGGAGTTGAATTAGTGTAGTTGCTTCTTTCGCGCTAGTCTCTTTTTGGAGTAGCTTAGTAGCTATTTTAGCGTCCTGATTACTTGGTTCAACAATAGTTACTTTAAGCATAGTCGCTTCTTTGATATTTCTATACCTACTACTTTGTAGTAAAGTAGCTAGTATTTCAAGTCTTTTAACTAAGTCATCTATTGTTTCTCAGAGTATGTCTTGTAATTCAGTACTACTAAGGTCATAGAAAGATGTTCTGTCAAATATAACATCTCTAGTAAGAATAACCTTGTTCTTTGAGGGTATCTAGACTTTGAAAATGTTTGTTAATTCATAGCCTACAAAGTAGCCTACTTGAGCTCGAGGGTTGAGTTTCATCTTCTTTGGAATGTATTTTTCAAGTATATAAGCCTTGCAAAGAAATAGACTCAGGTAGGTATAGCAGGGTTTGCGTTTAAAGACATATTCTCATAGAGTTTTCTAGCTAAGCTTCTCAAGAGGTGTATAGTTAAGTATTTAGGCTGTGTAATCACAAGCTAAGCTCCAAATGTTGTGTAGACCGCCTCTATGGACTCTAATACACCTTGCTTTTGTTGTAATAGACTATCTAGCTCGCTCTGAATCCCTGTTTTATGCCTGAGTGTTAGGAGCTGAGTGTTCAACTCACATTCCTTCTTTTTTAAGATATTAATCAAACTCTAAAGCTAGAGTTTTTTTACTATCTATATAAATAACTCTTATAACAAAACTAAGCTGTACTCTAATTATTTTAACAACGTCTTAGACTATTTAAGTACTCTCAGTCTTGCTCTTGTAGCAAACTACAATGTGAAAGCCAGAAAGCAAGCAGTGGAAATAGCTTAATTAGTTTATGCTATTGTATGATTTCTTAAAAGGGATTATGTTGTAGGATAGGTGATCGAACAGGCCTGTTAGGTTGAATTCACGTTCTGTATAACATAAAGTGATTTGTGTAGCTTTAGAGACACTACTTGTCTCACATTGTATTATTGTAGGACATGGCACGGACAAATCGACTGTAATATCAGCTCCTGTAGTTTCAACTTTTGAGACTGCTTTTGTGCTAGCGTAGCTAAGTAATATATAAAGATCTTGTTTAGTAATTGTTAAGTAACAAGGTTCTGTTGATTTCTAAAATCCTTTTGTGGCAAGTAACATATGTTGTTTATACTGAGAATTAGTAGTAAACACCTACTTATTGCTGTACAAGGTAAGGTAGCAAAAAATGCTTCTGTCCTAGTGCTCTATTTAACTCGGAGTCCTTGAATTCTAGTAGACTTCTTTTACTTAAAGAATGTCAAGTAACACTAAGTTTGTTATAAATCCAGGGGCAAGAGCAACGTTTGTAAGGTTGATAAATTGCTTTCCTATAGGAGTGTTAATCCTGATTTTGGCAGTACCAAAAGCCTCTATATTATAGCATTCTTTTCTAGCTAACAACTTGTCGTTGGGACTAGCATCCCTAGTTTTTACCTAAGAGTCACATGTAGATTTATTACAAACATAGATATTAGAACCTCTGTCAAGGATCCAGCAGTTATATAGTGAATTATCTCTGTTCTAGTCTGCTAAGGTGCTGAAACTAGACTTATATAATGTTACAAAGTCTCTGTAGGGTTTTCCACTTAAATTAACAGCTTCCTTTGAAATAGGTGTGTCTAAATTATATTCAAAGTTCTTTTTTAAGTACTCTTTTGTTTTTGTCCTTGTTGGTTTGTTAATGTCGTTACATATTCTTGGTGAATAGCACCTTCTACGACAGCTCAGTTGATCCACGTGCTTGGGCTCATGTGAGTGGCTTGCCACTCACATACTTAAGCTCACAGGATCCGACCCCTCTTTACCTTT
>LKUV01000252.1:0-21245 GCA_001414455.1 Hymenoscyphus fructigenus | reverse complement strand
CCCCCCCCCCCCCCCGCCAATGGGAAGTTCATAGGCTGATCATAACTTCCCAGTTTCAATAGTTTAAGTAAAAAGCTGCACTCAAGGAACTCTCTGCTCAAGGCCCCGTTTTGGTTCAGTCATTTTAGTTCAGTCATTTTAGTTCAACTGTTGACAGGGGAGGACTACTGAGAAGTATGGTCAGTAAGCATATCGAGTAACAGTATCTTTTGAAATGAGAGACAAGTTATTAAATTTTCAGTGTTTTGTGCCTTTGCAATCTTCAAATATTAAAGGAAAGGTAAGAGAATTCGAAAAGACCATATAGATTGCCACAGTATTTATAAAAAAAGAAGACACTTGATGGCTTTTGAAGCGGGAATGTTTAAAACGACTACGAAAGAATATTTACAGGTAAGCAAGTACAATGAGCTGACAAATTCGAGTAATGCTTTTTGTAGATCTCTGAGCGCTGTGCTCGCATGTCACATAAAAGAATAAGCTTTTTCAAAGTCTTTAGATTTGGCAGGAACTAGGTGTCACTAATCACGTGTTAGCATGTGACGAGTAAGTCCAGACGGCGCTCTGACAAGACAAGACATATTAGCGAACCCTTATAAGCAGATAGGGATCGACTAGGTTAGCTAGGCGATCCAAGGATTTCCTTTGGTTATAGGTCACGTGTTAGATCCCGATAGATCCAAAATCTAAAGAGAACGAAGGTTCTATATAAGACTAGTACTTCTGCTGTTAGATAGAAGCTTCGTGCTTAACTTAGTTATTAATCTTATTATATTGTTTAATATCTTTGATACAAGTAACAAATTCACTTCTAAGTAAATAATTTAATATATTTTTACTTCTTATTATATACTAACCTTTAAAACTTATTACCTTAGTTAGATAGTTTAAGTTTTATTATACCTTTCTACTCTAGATTTCTCTAGATCTCTTAGATCTCTTTGAATTCTCTTAGAGATCTATCGAGGTCTATTATATAATACTAACTAAAAGAAATCTTTAGATTATTTAACTAGTCTAACTAATTATAACAAAACCTACTATTATACTGAAAGTAACAAAGAGTAATAAAGTCTCGAAGGTTAGAATGTAGTAAGAGGTTTAGATATACTAGGTGTTTACTTAAAGGTAAACTTGTTACTTGAACTTAAGAAGACAAAACAAGATATATTAAAAACTAAAGTAAAGTTAAGTATAAAGCTTCTATCTAATAGCAGACATGCTAGTTATATATAGAACCTTTATTCTTATAGATCTAGGGATTCTCTAGATTCTCTGTCTAGATCTTGGGATTCTTAAGATCCTAGGATTTATTATATAACTATATATAATAAGATCTATAGATTAAGTAGCTAGCCTAATTAATCTCCTTGTACTACTAAGGCTTTGTTTAAGTATTTGTTCTATTAGAACGCTGCCTAGACTTTACTTATTATATACTAATACCTAATTTATAACACTATCTCCTTCTTAGCCTAGTGTGATATGTAGAGGTCACGAGGTCATGAAGTCATGTGACTTTTCATCTGATCTAAGGAAGTCTTCATCTGCTATTATAAATCAATCAGGAATTAAGTAGTTCTAGTAGATAGAGTTTACAGAGTTAACAGAGTTAACGTAATATTAGAGCTTAGGAGCTTCTATAAAGCGAGACTTCTCCTAGACCTCTAAGGAGAGGCAGAGATTAGTTCTATACTAAATTAAAAAGATTTAAATTAACTTATTGTCTACTATCCACCTCACAAGCTAATCTCTCTCACTTAATAGAGAGGTAGTACAATAAGCAAAAATGCCTCTAAGACTTAGAAGACCACCTAACAAAGACGTTGCTTAGACTACTCCTAAACAAGTTGTACCTGACAATAGAGAAAGCTCTTCTAACTCTATTAGCAGACTATTACAGGACTCTTACAGGGACCTTTTAGCAACTCTAATTAATAACCTCTATGTGATTGAACTAGACCTAAGTAGAGTAGAACTCAACGCTCCTTAGACTTGAGAAAACCTCCTTTGTGTAGAGGTTGAAGCTCTTCGAAGATAGTAAGAGAAGGTCAACTAAATTAATTAACGTATTCTTTAGTTAGAACAGGAGAAAAGCCTTATGTGAGATAATCTCTGATTTACTACTACTACAACAACGTCATCTATCTGTGAATCAACACTAATACCTTAGGTTAAGAACTTAATAGATCTAGAGACAGATAAAGATATTATTTAACCTAAACCTCTCTAAAACATCCTTAAGTGTAAATTAGACTAAGAGAAACTTCTCAAGGTCTAAATACTAGAAGTGTATTATAGAAAGTCTCTCAAAGAGTATTAAACATTTGTGTTATTATAGAAGGTAGTTTTTAGGTCCTAACTCTAGACATATAATAGACACTTCTCTAGAGTGAACACTGCTGTAACTACTCTTTGAGACAAACCTTACAAAACCTAGGAAGCTATAATAAAGAAGAATCTACTAGTATACAAAATTCACTAGAACAGTTTCAAGGCTTATCTAGCTAACATAATTCTAGTGCCTTAAACACGCTCTTAAGAAGCCTTTAAAGAACTTTACAACCTTGAACAAGTAGACTAGAAAACAGTTCTAGAACTTTATAACAGAATAGTTATTCTAGAATTAGACTAGGAGAAAAGACCTAAGAGTAACTATATTAAAACACTTAATGCTATACTTACTAATTACAAAACTCGTCAGACGCTTTTTGTAATCCTTTCTAGAAATAAAGTAAGTTCTATATAGAAATAGCTTAAAAAGGCTTAGAAAGCAGAATATTCTACCTATCTAAATAGAAGCAAAACCAAGGCAGAAGAATTAAAAGACACTTCTAGTTCAAAGGACCTCTCTCTAAAGAACAATAGTTTATCTAGTTCTAAGGATTGTTATTAGTCAAAAAACTATTTCCAAAAAAATAGAAGAAGTAATTCTAGTAGTATTTCAAGACTATTAAGGACTAATAATAGCTAGTACAACAACTCTAACTCCAACGTTACCTGTTATACTTATAGCTAATCTAGGCATGTTTTAGGAAGCTGTAAGTGTTAGAAGTACTCTAAATAGACATAAAAGAATCTAGAAAAAGCAAAAACCCTAGACAAATCAAGAAACCTCTAAAGAATAGTTAATACTATTTAGCAAGAGAAACGTTCTAAAACAAAGTCTTCAAAGGAGTCAGGAAAAGAGAGAGCTAAGTCCTAAACATTAAGGATTATAGCCTAAGTAAAGAAGGTATATTAAGTTATATATTAATACAAGTAACTCTAAATTAGCCTAAAACAGGTGTCTTAGTGACATATACTAGCCTTGGAGATACAGGCTCTAATTACAACTTCCTCAACAACAACTAGGCCTAAAAGAAGAGTTTTGTAGCCTTAGTGAAATACAATCAAGAGTTTGTTATATTTTATAGGAGTAGATTCAAAGTACTCTAAGCCTATAATCTACAGGTACTTGTTACTAACAATTATAGAGAAACATAATCTTTTAACCTCTACTTCTATAGGTATAAGAACTAAGGAATCTATACTCTTGTTTTTGGTTTAGAATTTTATAAATCAACTATTGCTTAGTATACTAACTATACTAGAAAACAATAGGCTTACGCTCTAGCGTAGCTAGATAACATAGAAATTCTCACTCTAAAGGAGTTTAAAGAGAAGTTAAACAAGAACCTAGACGCTTAGGCTCAGGTCTTGTTTATAAAGAAAGAAGAATACAATTGTCTTAGACAATAGACTTTATGTGTTTGCGAGGGGTATTAAGTCTCTATATACTTACAGAGTAATGTAGACAATCTCTTAGTAAATAGTCTAGTATATTATGCTAATACTGTCTAGAAAGGATCCTTGGAAGTACTTAAATACCTACAGGAAAAGGGAATAGACTTTTTAGATGTCTTTGACTCTAATAAAGCTTTAGAACTTCCTAGCCTTAGAGGTGTTAAGTATGCTATTAATACAGAGGATACTATTTCTTATAGGCTCTTGTATAATTTGTTAGAGACCTAACTTAAAGCTTTATACTTATATCTACAAGACACTCTCTGAAAACGCTGGATTAGGCCTAGCACAAGTCTTACAGAGGTGTCTATTCTTTTTGTTCTAAAAAAAGATAGAGGCCTGTGGCTTTGTGTTAATTATCGTAGTCTTAACAAAGTTATAATCAAAAATCATTACTCTCTTCCTCTTATTAATAAGTCTCTTAACTAGTTAAGTGAAGTAGTTATCTTTACAAAACTAGATCTAAAAGATACTTATTATTACATTAGAATTCATAAAGGCCATAAATGAAAGATAGCATTTAGGACCTGTTATAGGTATTTTAAGTATCTTATAATACCTTTTGGTCTAGCAAATATACTAGCAACATTTTAAGTATATATTAATACTACTCTTAGCAGCCTCCTAGATGATTTTGTTGTTATTTATTTAGATAACATCCTTATTTACTCACGAAAGAAAGAAGACTACTATAATCACATTTGCTAGGTCCTTACTAGGCTACACAATAGTAATTTATTCTATAAACTTAGTAAATGTAAGTTTAACATCAAGGAAGTTAAGTTTCTTAGCTTTATTATTAGAACAAATAGTATAAAAGCAGATCCTAAACAGATCTATACTATTGTAGAATAGCTCTAGCCTACTTTGTTCTATATAGTCTAAGTTTTTCTTAGGTTTGTAAATTTTTATTATTAGTTTATTTATTGTTACTCTTTTGTAACCTTAGGCCTAACAGATCTCTTGAAAGATATAGAACAGAGCTGCAAAACTAGCTTCTTTAATTAGACAGAGGTAGCTAAAGAAAGTTTTTAACTTTTAAAAACTATATTTACAACAATACCTGTTCTAATCTATTTTAACTCTTCTAAGTAGATTTGTGTAGAAACTAATGTATCTAAATTTACTATTACTAGAACTATTTTACAACAAGTAGATGCTACTAATAGTATAAAACAACATTAGCATCCTGTAGCATTTTAGTCCCAGAAACTTACTAGTGCTAAATAAAACTACAGTACCTATAATAGAGAACTTCTTATAATTGTTATAGCCTTTAAGTATTAGAGACATTATCTTAAAGGTACTAGGTTTACAATCAAGGTTATAACTAACTATAATAACCTCTAGTACTTTATAGAAACAAAGTACTTAGAAAGCTGTTAGGCTTACTAGACAATATATCTTGCGATATATGATTTTTAGATTATATATTATAAAGGTACCTTAAACCCTGTAGACAGACCTAGCAGAAGACTAGACTATAAGAATAGTTCTACTAATGTAACTTAGCTTCTAACCTTTTAGAATAAACTAAAGAGAGCTTTTGTAACTGTAATTCTAGGTTCTTTTCCAGCTCTAGGAAAGTTCTCTCTTGAAACATAACCCTTGATGTTTGCTATATCTACTATAGTACAAGAGCTTTTACCTTAAGGCATACATAAAGGCCTTCTTAAGGATTCCTTAAAAGAGAAGCAAGGTATAGAGTATTACCTTAAAGGTTCTACTACTGTAGCTAGGGTAATAAGAATATCTATGTTCTAATTACTTAATAGAATCAAGAACTTAGTTGTTCCTTGAGTTTTTGAATTAGATAGTTGTAAACATTTAATTCTACGTTTATAGATATATACAGCTACTAAAAGAGCTATAGCACTAGCCTCTCTTTCTGAGCTACTCCTTGATATTGTTAAGATAACTCAGAGAAACGATTTAGAATGTAGAGACATTCTGAAAAAGAGGCTTAGTAAACGAGACACAAGTAGAGAACTAATTTAGACACATAATAAGAACCTTCTCTAGTTCTATTTAAGAGTTATAGTATCTAATAACCCTGCCTTACAAGCTTAAGTCATAAACCTTTATTATAACAACTCTTTAGTAGAACACTACAGAGTTAACAAGACTCTAGAGCTTTTAAAAAGATTCTAGTATTAGGAAAACATAGAAACTAATGTCTGTCTCTATTATAGAGAATGTGATATTTGCTAGAGAGTTAAGGCCAAGAGACATATACTATATAGTCTATTAAGTAGTTTACTGCAGCTAAAAAGACCCTAGAGTAAGATCTCTATAGATTTTGTTACAGGCCTGCTACTGTGTAAAAACCTAGCAGAAGGTCCTGATTTTAATGTAATTCTTGTAGTTGTAGACTAGTACTCTAAAATAGCAAAGTATATTACTTGTCACAAGACAGTTGACTCTCTAGAGCTTGCTAGCTTAATGTAGGATAATGTTTTCTTACTCTTTAATACCTCTAATAGAATTGTTTTAGATTGTGGAACTATGTTTATAAGTAATTTTTGGTCTGCTTTCTACTTTTATATAGTATGTAAGCAAAGGTTAAGTACTATATTCTATCCGCAAACAGATAGTTAGACAGAACAGTAGAACTAGGCTCTTGAACATTACCTTAGAGTATATTACAGCTAGTGAAAAGCTAACTAGTTTGAAAAGTTGACTTTCACTGAATTTATATATAATAACTCTAAATATTAGGTCTTGTAAGACACATCTTTTAAAGTATATTACAGTTACTAACCTCAACTTCTATGGAATCCTAAGAACAGAATTAAAGGAGAGGTACTAGCTGCTCACAGAAGACTAGAGATTCTTTATAAAAAGTAGAATAAACTTTATAATCTCTGGCATTATATACAAAACAATCAGAAGTCTTATTTTAATAAATACTAATTAGATAGACACTTCTTTAAAGAAGATTAGGTTATACTGTTAACAAAAAATCTTAGACTTAAAGCAGGAAAGCTTAAGCCAAAATTCATTAGACCTTTTAAGATCCTAGAATGTATTAGCACGTCTGTGTACAAGCTAGACTTACCTAGTATATATAAACAGTTATACCTAACGTTTTATGTTTCTCTCCTTGAAGAATACTTGACTAAGAAGAGTTAGAAACCTTACCTCTATGCCTCTAGAGAACTCCTAGAATTAGCAGAGAACGATAAGGAACAAGAATAGAAAGTTAAGGCTATTGTTAATCACAGACAAGAAGGCTAAGGCAAGAAACTCAAGTATTTAATCAAATAGAAATCCTAGCTAGATGATTACAATACCTGGTTACCTACTTATCCTAACCTTGTAAATGCTAAGGAACTTCTTTAATTATATAACAAGAACTATAGTCTTTTACTTTAATCCTTCTCTTAACTACCTGCTAAGGTATTAAAAAGCTTAAACACCTTACAACAAAGAGGGTGCCCTTTAAAGGAGAAGAGAAGACCTAGTAGACTATACAAGGTCTGTGACTTTAGTTAAGACACTCTTCCTTAGATTTTTCTTCTATGTAGTTTACTAGGTTTACTAAGAATTAAAATACTAAAGTTTACAAGGAAAACAAGGCACAAAAAAACAGTTTATTTATATAGCTTTACTATAGTTACATACTCTCTCTCTAACTCATAACTCTATATCTTTAAAAAGCAAAAATACTAACTTCCAAGACTGTTAAGCTCTTGTAAAGAACTATAACACTTCTAACAAGATCTACTCATCCTTATTAGGAACGACATTGTGCTATAACTAGTTAGTGTAGAATTCTAGAACTTCTAAGAACTTACTACTACTATAAAGACCTCTCTACAGGCTTAAACTTCTACAGTTAATTCACAAACTATAATCCGCGGCGTGGTGTTGGCCCCCCCGGGTTCAGCGCCCGCCGCATCAGGCAAGGCGTGTGGACGGGCCCGACGCCGCTTTCGCGAGGTATAAAGCTCCCCGCTCCTCACCCCTCAACTATCTTTTCTTCCAACAACCACTTTCGACCGCTTGGCCCCTTTCCTCGTGCGCTATCCATGTCTCTCACCTGGCACACCGTCATCCCCGCCGTCGGACTCGCCGCAGCTGAAATCCGGCCACACACCTATTAATTCCGTTGGCCTTCGGCACTCCTAAAACTGCAACGGTGACCCTCTTACTCTTGGTGATCTACACTTTGCTGGCTGAGATACGAGCAAAAGAGCTAATATAGGCTGAAATCAGGTATCTCTTCGACCTCGTCATCGCACGATTACACCTAGGACAACAATGGCTGAGCGGTAAGCGGTGGGATTTTGCTTTAGCAGTACGTAACACCCACGATCTGGCCAATGGAGAAAGTGCCTTAGCAATTTCACGGCCGGGACCTGCCTTGTTACGGAAGGGAATTATGTTAGCAGCAGTAGGAGAAAACTGGCGGTGGGTGCTGACACAAGACACTCGTGGCAGTGTACGTTTTGGATCTAGGCTAACTTACGACAAAAGGGCCGATATTTGCGTACGTGGCAGCAGCGGAATAGATCGTGGGAGCTGCTCCAGCTGTTTTGAGAGAACCGTCGAACGATTACGTCTATCCATGCACTGATCACGATTTGTCTGGTCTCGACACGAAAATACGGGATTGAAGAGGATGAACGGACACATTCAGTATGCGAAGTGAACTAGGTAGAGCAGCAGATTCCGTAGATCACAGCTACGGGGCACGAAAGACAGATTCCTCATGGGTTCGGATACCGCCAGACCAGGAACGCAAAATCTCTATAAACGTTCAAGACGTATTGAATCTACACGACGGGCTACTGTTCCTCGGGAATGGCGCGGTCTGGACTGGCAGTAGCAAGACGGTGTTGTCAGGACAAGGAAGATTGTACTAAGGTCCATTTGCATGAAGTGGAGGAGGGCAAGGTAAATTCCGACAACGATGAGAACTGCCTCGTGGATAGGCTGACAACTTGGCAAACGAGAGAGGAAGGCAGGATTGAGAAGTTGTAAACGGCAGATAGGCACAGGGGGCAAGTTACGCGGTGGCTATATAATCTACTGTATTTCTGCTTAAGAAGGACCAGCCAGTTCAAAAACTAGCATTTTTATTATCTCTCAACCGTTCTCCTTTGATCAACTGAATATTTTTCTGGACATGGCTGTAAATTTAGACTATGTCCAGTTTTGGCAGCCCTCTTCAAAGTTATTATATCCCGCAACCAAATCCCACCCAGCGTTACTGCATAACCAACAACGCCCAACAATAAATACCAGTCCCCAGTCCAACTCTTCTATAGCGCTGCATCCAGGGCGTCAGCCCAAAGCTGACAAGATTGCGAACCGAGGTAAGTTTTGGAGAATTTTAGAAAGAGCCTGTCTAGCGTGCTATACAATCGCAGGCCATATTTATGACCTCACCAACTCTGAGAGCGATGCGGAAGGCCACTCGGATGATGAGTTTCTATATGTTGAAGATATTTTATATCCGCATTCAAAGGAACAGACTTTGGTAGGAACGCATATTCAAGGCACTCGAGGTACGTTAGATCTTATCGTAGTAGTAATCACCCCTCTAACGATACACAGACGAGCCAGTGATACTTAATGATGGCGGGCTCAACCTTAATTCTGATACTGCACCTATTTCTGGCTCTGCCTCGCTTGAAATTGGAGCCGCCGTCCTCGAGTCCAGCAAGCCAGCTGATCCAACCGATCAGGGAGCATGGTCGGATATTGAGGATGGCAATCAGCGTCGACTCTCTTCGCCAGAGCTAGACGACTTGTCTCCATCTCACTCTCCCTATTCAGCTGGGCTGTCCTATCCCAACCCGTATACCGAGAATGGAAAGTCGCAATGCAGATTAGAGGATTCGCACACTGTACCTGCAGCCTACAAATTTAGGCGTGGATGACGAGAGAAGTGAAATGGCATTTTTGGGCAACGACAACCCCTCTGCTATTGAAAGGGAACGCACCGCAACAGAAGGGCGAGGAGATACCTTCCAAGTCGAGACCTCAGAAGAGGGCGGGAAGGAGGATGGTCCTGACAATCATGAGGACGAGGACTACAGTCACGATACCAGTGAAGGGGAAGAGGAGGACTTACGACCTCTAGAACGAAAGACACTTCCCTCGCAACCCTAGTACAGCCTGGTACATCTTTTGTGAAAACGGCCTGTAGTAACTCAAAGCGACTCAGCAGTACATCAATTGAGATGGGAACTCTTCTGACCCTGAGCGGACAAAAATGATTTACAGGGTAAGTGTTGGTACCCCGCAGTGATCTGCGCCACGCTCGGCTTTACTTACAGAGCGCGGCCCGGGGAAGTACGGATGTTACACGACCTTTGACTTGGTATGCGCTGCTGCGTTTACTCGCTTCAATATTAAATTACCTCGGACTTATTTTGTATGCTTGGTAAGTTAGCAAAATGCCCTCGTGTCCCAAAGGTATCTCATGAGGCTCAGCAAGACTCCTCGACTTTCAGTAAAACATTGGTTTTTCCATTAACTGTTTGGGCTATTTCTAAGGGCAGTCGGGAAGGAAAAGTGCCGCATTTCTCAACGATTATATCATACTTACTATCTCAAAAGAGATGCTTCGTCCCTGGCGATGTAGAGATTCTTCCAATGGGATAATCGCTACATTTCCGATCATTTCGTCTAGAACGAAGTACACCCCCCAGGGGCTTCTACATTGATAGCGTAGGAGGCCGAGTTAGATCGTAGAGGAGCCAGCCCCCCCTCCCCCCCCCCGCGTAGCCACATCGAGGGCAACGTTGGAATAAAATAGAAATGAGGTAGACTTGGCGATATATTGTAGGTGTAAGAGGCCAGACCTCGAGTAACTCAAAGGTATGGTTTCGAATATTCAATTGAGAAGTGCATGAAGACTACATACATGCAAGCTCTTCCTCTACATATGGAGAGAGGAAGAGCTTCTGGAATATTCCAAGAAACTGCTTGACAAATATATGATGTCAAAAGAATAGAACAGAAAAGTATAGAATAGAAGTGACTTGCTTGGTAGTGGGGTAATGGCTAGTGCTGAGCAGGGACTTTGCTCGGTGCTTGGCGAGGGCATTGCCTGAGCCTCCATCATGGGTTCTAACCCTCACAGTGGGCTTTGAATAATCGCTTTAAAGGGTATATATCTTTGGCATAAGCGAGAGTTCGTACAAGAATTTCACGAGGAAAATTTGCATATCGGGATCATGTTTATGCTTGTAAGTAATATGATGTTCATGACTTAATTGCAAATAAGTTTCAAGCTTTCCATCCGAACCAGTCCACCAAAAATGGCACTAAGCTTGGCATATATCAATACTGTACAGTACTAAGTATTTCAGAGCTGATGCAACGTCGACCCGTTGGACTTCCTATTCTGGTTTGCCTTGAAACCCTTGAAAATATAACAGGCGCTCGGCTATAATGGGTACGTACCCCGCCCCCTGGAGTCCCGACTGAAAGGGAGCCAATTAATTGTAGCTGTTGAAGAATGGCATGTCAGCCATCGCTGAAGATATCAAGTAACGGCTCCAGTAATTAATTAGACGGAAACATATTGTCTGACGGATAGCACGAAAGAAGACCTAGACAGGTTGGTTAATACGAGGTTCTACCAATAATGGGACCTAAGAGCGCTATTCGTGGAAGTAGGCCATATCTCACCTATTTCGTGGGATTCGTGAATGACTTGTGGTCCTCTTTGTTAGGCAATATTTAAGAACAGCTTCGATACGTGTCCACAAATAATTTGATACATATCTTGGAAAAAATGGCTCCAAACCAAAACGACTCTCAAGACAAGCGACAGGAATTGCCACCCATGCTGATCTTCAAGTGATCTTGTTGGAACATATCATTTGATAGGCATGTGACCTACAGCCCACAGGAAAGTGACAGGCATTTTCTTGCCAGTGTTGGTGATGAGATTCTGCAGAGCGCCTGCATTTCATTTTTCTCAAGTCAGTTGACCCGGCGGCATTGTTGGAACCTCAGAACACCCCTGAAGAAGTATACGGATGAGGTTGGAAAAATGCTACTCTGCTAATCTATGCACTTTTTTGGAGTTAATTTGTTGCTGATACTTATTTAGAAGTCAATGGTTGGTTCAGGGGATGCAGATATCTTGTTTTTCATGGCACTCACTCGGTTCAGTGTGCTGCTCTGGCTTTCAGCTCACTCTGTCTGATTTGTTGGTGATGAGTTTTTGGAAACCAACGAATAGGGATTGATGTCTATCCAACAGTTCAACAGCAAGGTACAATCCCCAATCATTAAGGAGGGGTCTCAAAGCAGATATAGTCTTGGGCAATTCCCTTCACCTCACCCAACTTTTCCAGAACTCATTCTCTATTGCCTTCATTACTTTGACACTTACACAAAACCAACTTTTCATCAATTCTCTACCCAAATATTCTACCCACATACTAAGTCCGTGTCATCATGGCTTGTGTATACCAGCCTTCTTCCTACGATAGCCTTCCAGCTCTTCACACAGCTGGGGAGAGGCTCCGTGAGAGAGGTGGTGAGCATCTTATCGCTAATTCTTTCCGCCAACTCTTTATGGAACACCATGTGGAGCGTATTTTTGGCCTCATCCTTCTTCATCGCCATTTCGACCTCAGCAGAGAGGAACGCTTGGTCGAATACCGCGGCACATCAACACCATGGTCACGAGAAGTCAATGAAACCACCGCACACGTCCATCCTCTCAATTGGCGTCTTAACCTAGACGGTAGTTACACCCCCTACGAGTTTCACTATGCCAAAGATGACGCCAATACCGATGAAGGTACCCCCAACGACCCCAAGCTTGGTGCCTTCCTTGACTCCTACCAAAAGCTCTTGCACGAAAAAGATGTTGTTGATACATTTGGACTCACCCGCTACCCTGGTGATAACTCCATGGGCACTGTCGAAATTACTCAAGGGCGCGCAAACATCAATCTGCAAAAAGAAGATGTAAGATTCTGTTCTATTCGCTTTCCTGCCCGATTTAGCTGACTTTACTTCTGAAAGCTTCCCAGCGGTGTCCCAATGCTCAAAGCAACTTGGTTTTTTGGAGAAGCACAGGACGATGGCTGTTTTTGTGTAGAGAAGCCCGATCATTCTGGGCACGTTACCACAAGATAGGAGACTACATAGGTCTGAAAATGGGGTGGGCAGAAGGAGAGCTGAGCTGAGGCATGGGGGTTACAGGATAGATAGTTTCAGAGAGTCGCCTTGATTTTTGGTTCAACACCACACATCAAGATAATTGTCGCACACATTCTTTAAATATTTACATTTTTTATCGCGCAGAAATAAATTGCAATTTTATTCACCCATCTTTGTGTTTTTTTATTTATAGAAGTGCTCCATAGATCAGTTGGCCATACTTATGCGGGGAGCTTGTCGGAGGATTTTCAGCGCATCAGAGACTCCAGTCTCGCTCTCTTTCCCATTGAAACATCCCCAGATTTCACTATGTGGTATATAGAACTCCCGCAGTCTTTGGAATCTGTATAGGATCTGGTGGTGTGATGTTGTATATTAGTCTTGGCACTCATTGTCTGGCCAACCGGAGCCCAGGGCACCCAGTAAGGCTATCCCTGTCACAACATTACTTAAAACAATGGATGTCCCCATAAACATGTCCCTCAGGTTGTCAAATACCGCCTTTGCCATCGAGTCCGCTAAAAATCTCACAGCGATACCTCTGCGACCAACTCGATCTCATTCTCTCCATCCTAACATTTCGCATCATGGCAATTAGCACTTTAGAAGCGCGTTTTGGGACCTTGTCTTTCAAAGAAAAAGAAAGCCAGAATGATCTTAGTGTTGCAAAGAAACCAAACCCAAATGTCCAAGTTTGTGTATTGGTCATTTTCAGGAGCATATGCTAATCTACGCGCACAGCCATCCAGCCGACCAAATTACCTTTTAATGGTTGCGCTAGAGAACCATATAAACTCTCCACTCCGAAACCCCTCCGTGGAGTCTATACCAACGAAAATATCAGAAGACACAGCTGACGACCCTGCGCCAAAACACATTCCTGCGACCACGAAACAATTCCACCTAGGCATGTTCGAGATTGGGAGGCCGCTCGGAAAAGGGAAATTCGGTCGTGTATACTTGGCGAGGGAACGTAAGAGTGGGTTTGTTTGTGCGCTCAAGGTTCTCTATAAGAGCGAGATCAGAAGGGGAGGAGTCGAGAAGCAAGTTCAGCGCGAGATCGAAATACAATCTCATCTGCGACATCCTAACATACTTCAACTATACGGCCATTTCCACGACAGCAAGAGGATCTTTTTGATACTGGAATTCGCAGGGAAGGGAGAACTTTACAAGCATCTCACGCGCGTGGAGCGCTTCCCGGAATGGAAAGCTGCCCAATACATTGCCCAGATGGCCTTGGCATTGCAGTATTGTCACAAGAAGCATGTTATGCATCGTGATATTAAACCTGAAAATATCCTTGTTGGAATTCATGGTGAGCTCAAGGTTGCTGGTACGTTGTAGCCCCGTTGCCTTCAGTTTGTAGAACCGTGAAATGTAGATTACGTGCTAATTCATGGGTAGACTTCGGGTGGAGTGTTCATGCACCGAGCAATCGTCGAAAAACCATGTGTGGGACTTTAGACTACCTGCCACCAGAGATAGTTCGAGAACAGTGGTATAGTGAGAAAGTCGATTTGTGGAGTTTAGGTGTTTTAATGTATGAGTTTATCGTGGGGACTGCACCTTTTGAGGACTCGGTCGTTCTCACCCACAAGAGAATTGTTCGTTGTGATTACACTATACCAAATTTTGTTTCACGGGAAGCCAAAGATCTCATCTCGAAAGTAAGTCAATCTTTTGTTTATCCGATAATGTAATCACAATCTAAATCTTCTAGCTGTTGGTTCTTGACCCAGAAAAGCGTATTACACTTAAGGAGCTTCAAGAACACCCGTGGATAATCAAATATTGTGTGGAGGGGGAACGGGTCAACATGAGGAAGGCAAAACAAGCCAGCGAAAAACGTTCAGCTGATAACGATGAATCAAGTAAGGTGGCAGTCTAGACCTAGCACGAAGATTCGTTTCCGTTGAGAGAGGCAATATCACTATCTTTGTTTCTTGATTCTCTATTCCTTCCGAAAAAAGTTTGTCTCGCCTTCAGGGTTACAAAACTGTTTGAAGCTTTTGCATTTTCACTAGCAGGGCATGATGCGATGAAGGATACAAAACCTGCATGCTATGTTCATTTCATGAAATTCTGAAAATAAGTATATACACTTAGTTAGAAACCGTGGTTCTGGGAGTCCTTATCTTATTCCCAACTTTCAACCCAACTCGGGTATCATTCTCCCCAAAACTCTCATAGTTCTCCGAAATACCTTGAGTTGATTAAAAGTGAGAACAATGGTCAGCTCTCTGCTTTACGTTCTATTTCAAGCGCGGCTGGTCAACGTCGTACCTACTCTTTTAGCTCTCGTCGTGGTAGTAGCGTGATGTTCGCGTCAGAGGAAAGGAGCAACTTGTGATGGGTTGTGGTTTGGTCGATATACTAGTAACCGAAGTTACAATAGAGAAGAAGGACCTCTGATTTCATGGAAGGGGTTACCTGCTATGGTCATTAATTCGGAAGTGTAATTTATTCAGAACTGAGAGTTAAAACAAGCAGTAGAGTACGCAGATGTGCAGAACAACCAGTGTTCTATTGAAATACAGAATAATCGATGCCCCTATAGTGCCTCCGTCCAACCTCCTAGTTATATAGGTTTAGAACCCTTGGATACTCCTTTCTATCCATACATTTCTTAAAACCATCCACAGTATCTTTTGATAGGTACGGTGATATCTGTTATATTAAGCCACTTATGAGATATCGGTATGCCCGTCGGGCATGCCGGCAGGAAGAGTTTTTCACGGTAAATGGATGCGGCAATGTTGATTGCAAAAGTTGTATGTATATGTGCCTTCTACTCTTGTAGAGCAAGGCAACGAATTCAAGTCTTTTACTCTTACCCTCAGAAGTGCAGCATTCCAACAGTATCAATAGTGTTAATCTGGTCGCGGGTCACTGTCGGGATGCTGCCGCATACCCGTCGTCCCGCCAAACCTGTCGCCTGCCAAGCCCCTGGTCAACCCCACAATGTTATGATTCACGTGACAAATATCTTCACACTAGGTAGGACAGCATACCTTCAGGGCCTCTTTCCCATCATTGGTATCCATGTAACAGCCGTTCTCTTTTTTGAACAGCATTTTGAACTATGCTATGTATTACTACATCGCACCCCTCCTATTCACCCTATCCTCGTCGTAGATGTGCTAAAAGAATGCTAGTGTGGTTCGTCTAGAGCAGTCCCTGATCACAGAGCGCCAATTCTTCCGAAGTTGTTTGTCGCAAAACCTAGTCTAGTGTTAGGACAATCAACCCCGCTAGTTATACCTTACATCTAAGAGGATCGTTCGTTCCCTTACCTGATAAGTTTACTTCGAATACTCAAAAGATTATCCTTAGTAGCAGCGGAATAGCTATTTTGAATAAATAACAGTCTTTGGATTATTATACCGTTTGATGAGGTTTTAGTAGTATGCGGCCGAGCATTGGGGTTTAGGTTTAGGGCGACGACGTTCAACGCGACTATAAAGGCGTTGGAGATCCTGTACTAAAGTGTTTGAGTGCGGCAAGGTAACGGCTGTACGCTGGTTTTAGGCCATGAGGCCGACGGGTTTGTACTACTGTGGAAAGGGGTAGTCTTAGTGGTATCGTTATCAGCGACGAGTGAAGGGAAGAGTGAAGGGTGTAGAGAGTGTTGTGGTCATTAAGAAGTAATAGTTGCAAGGGAGGTTGATCAGGATATATAAGTAAATTTGGTGAGCAGAGAGCTTGGAGTGCTAGAAGGGTGACAGCCATGGTGACAGATGATCTAGAGGTCGTTTTCTGGGGGGTCGTTTCTAGGTGGATCAGAGTTAAAAGAGTCGAGAATCAAGAGATGACTCAACGTTTAGCAAGGCCATTTTACTCCGACGATCAGCCGGTGGACGAGGGGCCGGCTTGACACGTGATAATCAAGTGGGGTTCGACCCCCCTCAAAGCAGCGGCCAAACCCCCCGGAAAAGGACAGGTCCAACACTACAACGTCGCCTAATCTTATAATAAGTATTATATTGTCTACAGCTAAAGCACTACTAGTTAACTGTCTACTTATCTCTGTAGAGATATTAGCAATAAGTCTAACACCTTTAGTATAGATGTCTTTGTACTCCTTTCTTGTTATTAGCAAGGACCCTCTAATTATACAAAAGCAACACACCTCTAGAACTCTATTCTAGGCTTCCTCTACATCTAACTCTTTAATGTAGTTAAAAGAGTTCTAGAGCCTCTAAGTATTCTTCTACTTATTGAAATTCTAATTACTACAAGGAGACATATTATCCTTATCTTAAACATAGTATTGATTTAGATAATCTTTAAGATATTTCTTAAAGATATTAATAGTGTCTTCCCAGGCCTAGCATGCCTCTAAAAGTAATTGTAGAATCTAGAATATTAGATAATTACTTATGAAATTCTAAAAGTAAAGAAGCTTACTAGCTTATATAATTTAGAGCCTTTAATACATTAGTCACAATTCTTTTTCCCTAGAGCAACTGTACACAAGACAAAGAGATTAATAAGGAGGTGCTTAAAGTATTTTAAACACTAACTAACAACAAGAAAGAACTCAGCGAGATTAGCTTTATACTTAGAAGTATTGTAAATAGAATAAGACATAATAAGGAATTTTAGAGTATAGAAAAGAGAAGGTCTTGCAAAAGAGAAGGACAGGTCTCTATATATATTCTAAAAGATACTGTAATCTTTCTATATTTTATATATAGCGTGCTATAGTTTCTCATCGACCTCTAGCTTCTCTTTAATGCCTTGGAAGTATCTATATAAGGTTTTCATATAATTTATTCTCTTACAACAAAACTGTCTAGAACACTCTAGTATTACATATACAAGGACACTAAACAGTGCCTTAATATAACTGCTACAAGAGAAAAGAACTAATCAACTCTCTTAGTTGCAATTGTTGTCTATGCTTTCGCGAAATCAACAAATTGTCTGTTAATAGCTGTAGAGTAATTTTGTTTACTATAGTAAACAGTAATAATGTTGTCTACTTACATACTCTTCTATAATACCTGCTGAATTACACCTTTGTAACGTTTTTACAAAAAACAGATAAAATTAATCTTAAGGACAAGATCCTTGGAAGAGGAGATAGTTGTAATATATAGAGGTCACAAGGTTATAAAGTTATGTAACTTTTCATCTAATCTAAGGAAGTCTTTATCTGCTATTATAAATTAATCAGGAATTAAGCAGTTCTAGTAGATAGAGTTTACAGAGTTAACAGAGTTAACGTAATATTAGAGCTTAGGAGCTTCTATAAAGCGAGACTTCTCCTAGACCTCTAAGGAGGAGTAGAGATTAGTTCTATACTGAATTAAAAAGATTTAAATTAACTTATTGCCTACTATCTACCTTACACCTAGTATGTCTCTATACTTAAGTATAATCTAAGAAATATTATAAAGAGATTAATAACCTTCTTCTTCTCTTATTATAACTATAGATTCTTAGAAGAAGATTAAAGAATATATTTAACTTTCCTAATAAATCAAAAATACTAGATATAAAATAATGTTCTACTTAATCTACAAAAAGTCTAGAAAGATATATATTATGTCTTCTATAGCTAATTCCTTCTGTTACTCTAAGTATACTTGCCTTAGTATAAAATATAATATAGAAATGCCTTTAATAGATAATTAGAATACTCTTAAGAGAGCTAAAGAGAAACTAGATACTAAGAAGTAGTATGCCTAAGACAAAGCTATATAGCTGGCCTAAGCTATAGCTGTAGCTACTAGCTGTCTTAACTGTCTTATATATTAGCGTAAGTTCCTAAAGAAAAGAGAAGTAGAAATACTCTATTATAGTTTAAAGAGTATAGATAAACTAGAAGAGACAGAGTTAAGGGAAGTAACTAAGAGAGTATCTAGAGACACCTGTTCTCTTATCTCTTCTATAACTAACACTCTCTCTGAGTTCTCTTTAGTTAACAAGACTCTTTCTAATTTTAGTAATCTATTCTTCTAGGAAAGCCTAGGTTTTGTTAGTAGAAACTAGATAATAACTAAGAGTAACTTAGGCCTAACCTAGGTTCTCAAGTATTCTCTAATTATAGGTAATCTAACTATTTAATTAAATATTTAGTTTGTTCTCTAATAAGTTTATAGTCAAGAATTCTCTTAACCTTATACTCTGTGTTAGAGTTAATAGGTTGAATTTCTGTGAGTAAAGCTAGTAGTACTTCTAGTAGTACTAGTTTAAATAAGAATATATAGAATACTAGATAGATATTTATAGTTCTTAGTAATGTAAGTTTATAATTCAAAGGTTCTTTAATGTATTTGATTTTAAATAGTCTAAGCTTTTTGTAGTCTAGTTTATTACTTAGTCTTTTAGTGTTAATGTTCTTTCTAACTAAATAGACTTTATTCTCTTCTTTTAACGTTAGCTTCTAACTACGTTGTTTATTATAGTAGTATATGTTTCTTTCTAACATAAATTATAATTCTAATATAAGTTCCTTATATAGTTCCTTGATTTTCAAGACCTAAACCTAGGCTAACTAATTATCTATAGTTGTGTTTAGTAGTTCTCGATATACTACTAATTTATACCTAAAATTAGTATAGAATAGTATAACAAGTGTTGTTTCTGTTGTTGAACTATTATATAAGAACTATACTAAAGGTAGTAGCTTAATCTAATTGTTTTGTTAGTAGTTTATATAGTAATACAAGTATACTTTAACTACTTGATTTATTTGTTTATTACCTTTATAACAGTTTAATAACAGAAACTATACTTGTTACACTATTCTACACTAACTATAAGTATAAATTAGTTACTTATTAGAACCTATTACTAAGTACTATTAATAATAATAAAGTAGAATTACAAGATTACTGTCGTTACATATTCTTGGTGAATAGCACCTTCTACGACAGCTTAGTTGATCCACGTGCTTAGGCTCATGTGAGTGGCTTGCCACTCACATACTTAAGCTCACAGGATCCAACTCCTCTTTACCTTTACTCTTCATGCAATAAAGATATAGGAATACAACCACTTATTGCATCACACTTTATGACTACCAAGTCATACCAACACTGATCAGTGAGCGCGCACAGATCAGATACACTTGTTAACTACCTCTGCCCCTTCTCGGATCGTGGTACGTGTTAATGCAGTGTGGTGGTATCATAACTTGAAGAGTAAAGTCCCTCTCTCGGACTGTGGATTCATACTTTACTACTGCAACAAGCATGTATAGAGCGCCTTCTCGGATCGAGTTCTAGAAGTGCTGGAATTGCAAAGACTGAACACTTGCGACCCGATCGCTGTCAGTACCCTCATACCCTCATTCTCACCCTCACTACGCCCTCACGATATTCAGCGAATTTACCCCTCACTTCGACTTCGCGAATACCCTCGAACCTCGGAAGAGCCGGAATCCAAGGCTTTCCACACCCCCACACCCCACTCTCAAACCTCTACCCGACCTTGCTTAGTCACAACATGGCTGAACCAATAGAGCCACCAAGAGAGCTTAGTAAGGATGACCTTACGAAGTTTGTTGCTGAGCATATCGACAAATACAACCAGATGGAAGACGACGATGAAGTACTTTGGGCTACTTTTCAAGAAGACTTTGAAGGCTGGGATGAAGATCACTTTACAACAGCTAACAGATCCCAAGTCACTAAGCTACGCAAGACACTTCGTTGTCGAGGTGTATGGATTGAGATAGACAGCAAGAAAGCACATATGGCCACAGCACTTGTCAACACACTCAAGGAGGTTGACCTAGTTGAATGGACAGACACAGAAATATTAGCCATTATAAAGAATGGAGACACAAATTCAACAAGGTTTAATCGACGACACGAGACGATGTACGACCCCTCCTTTCAATACAGGGATTCTTTTCAACCTGCTCAACCTCAAGAAGCTCAACCTCAAGGCACTCCTCAAGGCAATTCTCAAAGCACTCCCCAGGCCATTGCTCAAAGCACCTCTCAAAGCTTCCCTCAGACGCCTCAAAACACTCAATCACCCACAATTCAACGAGTAAGCCAGCGAATTATACTTGCTATAGCTGCAATATGCCCAGAGTTAAATGTCTACCTAAGAGACATTACTCAGGCATATACCCAGTCAACCACAAAGCTGAACCGGGATTTTTATGTACGCCCACCACAAGGAGTCCCCCAGTGGAGTGGTATCTACCTCAAAGTCATAAAACCACTCTACGGCGTACCTGAAGCTGGAAACCACTGGTTCAGCACCTACCACAATCACCACCTCGAGAAGCTATGTATGGCTCAATCTACATACGACCCCTGCCTACTCTCTATCAGCACGCTAGACCAATTTGGAAT
>LKUV01000251.1:0-21350 GCA_001414455.1 Hymenoscyphus fructigenus | reverse complement strand
GGGGGGGGGGGGGGGGGGGGGTTGGGAGGGCGGTGTCAGCGTTTATGGCTCCGGGAATTATCTTACATGGCAGTGTCAATCAAGCGGAACGAATAGCGGGGTTCTGGGAGGCATTCAATTGTAATATTTCGAAGATCATGTGTCCTGTTTACTTTCGATCCCGAGTTCTTGGGTCTTCTAAGCCACAATTTGGTTGGTACTTGTAGCTAATCTTGTCCCAACATTAACCGAGTTGGTTGCAACATACCTCGGATTCAGGCTAGACCAATAGAAGAAACACGAACTCAACCACCATCTCTTCGTTAGGTTGAGGAACCTTGCAAGGATTATATTGAAAAAAAAGTACTTCCATGATATTCGTCCTAAGTCCGATGCGTGCGTCAGAAGGTGTGCTTGTCATCTTAGTACGGATATTTGTTTAGTGTATTGTGTTTGTAGACAAGGTAAGTATATGCAACTGCACAACAGAAGGGGTTAAACATCTCTTCTTGCTCATTTGTTGCTAAAATAAAGTGATGTAAATTTCTACACACCAAACACTAAGTAACCCAAAGTAACAAGTAATATACTATAACGTGGTTTATCAGCGAGTCGATCATATCAGCGAGTCGATCACTTTTCCTTGGCATTAAACTTCACACCTAAATAAATCAACCACAACATATTAAATTAATCATCGCTCTCAGGATCTGACGAACTAGATATATCTATAACTTCTTGACAAGTTCGCGCGTTGTGACCAGCTTTTCCACAAGTTCTACAGTGCCGCCTAGAAGGTTGCCCCTCCTTACGACTAGACCCCGCCTCGTGTACGTCGTGTCGTACTTGCTCATCTACATCCTTCTGAGCTAAAATATCCTGTGCATCCTCTACTATAAGTGCCCTCCCTTGACGGACACGAGTCTTTTTAGCTGTACGGCGTTTGCTTAGGGCTTTATTTGCTGCGCGAAGAGTACGGACCTCCATAGACAGAAGGGTTATCTCATGTGCCATTCATTCTATACCCTTTGCTAACGCAGCAACTGTTTGAAAAAGTGGAGTTAGCGAGCTTTCTTGGTGACGGGCTATGTGAGTTCGTACAAGAGTTGATTGTGAAAGTGCTTCAGTTAGGTTAGAAGGGGTCTGGGACACCCAAGGGATGGAGTTGGCACTAGACGGCCGAGGGGGAGTTGGAGTCCGTAACCTCACGTCAAGCTTTGAAAGCACTGCTTGCAGATTAAAAGGCACTAGGTCAGCTCCACGGAATCCAGCCTGACAGTTTAGGACTTTCATTGTTTCCTTATATGCTGCTGTAAAGGCTAGAAAGAACTCGACCTTCGTAATGTGGTTGATATAAGCCTTGATAAATGTCTCAATCTACCGACCATACGCCTGTTTTAACACACTATAGCACCCAATATTAAGTGGCTGGATTAGATGGGATGAATGAGGAGGTAGTCCAAGAGTAATAATGTTGTGTTTCCTACAGTACTCTTGGAGCTCAGCTGATTCATGACTCTCATGCCCATCTAAAACCAGCATTCGATATGGTCCCTTTGCACGAGCTATAGTGTGTTTATCAAAGTGCTTTAACTATTCTAGACCTGTTTCATTATTTGTCCAACCATTACTTGTCGGTTTAATAACCTAGTTAGGTGGGAGGCCGCTGTCGGTGTACTAGTTGGAGAGATGGTTCTTGCCCTGAACCACTAAGAATAGAGGAATACTCCAGCCCTCCTCATTAATACAGGCAATTGCTGTAGCCTATTCCTGATTTCCTGGCTGAACTGCCTTGCCTCTGCCACGCTGGTCTGCTCGAGTAACAACTATTCTAGGACAAATAACACCCATCATAAACCTGGTTTCGTTGAAATTCCAAAAATCGCAGTCTTGAATGCTGTATTTTGCCCTCATATTCTCCACTAGTCGAAACCACGCGCTAAGAAGCTCAGGATCTTCGCATAAGGCTCTTTGGAAGTCGTAAACGCGATTAAAACGTGTCTTTAAGGCTGGTTGTTGTTGTACGAATCAATGTGCCCAGAGCTTGCTGACGCGTCTTCCCCCCCGCGATTCAAGAATGAAATTAGCTATATCTTCTACACTAGCTAGCCGGGGCGCAAATCCTCTGGAATCAATATCGAGTATATACTGAATAATCACTTCCTCTTCTAACTTAGTTAACTTATGACAATTGGCTTTAGAATCAGGGCAGTAGGTTTGGCCAACTATTCTATTGGAAAGAGTCGTGTACAGTACTTTGTAGATCTTTGCCGCGGAGCGTTTGCTTAGTTTTTTGGACGTTCGAATAGCCTCGATAGCTAGAATAAATCTTCTTTCTTGGGTTTGAATTTCTATGATAAATAGTTAAGAAAACACGTGTTGAAGTTTTAGAAGTTTATGCCAAGGAAAAGTGATCGACTCGCTGATAAACCACATTATATACTTAAGATAGTAGTTCTTTAAAATATTTATAATTGAGCTTAACAATTATAAATTTCTAGAATTACTTTATATATTTTACTAGTATTAATACTCTAGTAGTAATTCTCACATTACTTAAAGTGACATATGGGGATCTCGGTGTAACGAAACCTACTCTCGTACCAAAAGTAACAAAGGTAACTAAGTCTCGAAGGTTGGGATGCAGTAAGAGGTTCAGGTGCGCTGGGTGTTTACTCAAAGGTAAACTCGTTACTTAAACTCAAGAAGACATAACAAGATGTATTGAATACTAAAGTAAGTTGAGCATGAAGCTCCTATCTAATGGCAGACGTGCCAGTCATATATAGAACCTTCATTCTCGTGGGTAGACTGGAGCGCCTCTCGCTCCAGTCGACCCAGTCGCTTGGGTAGCTCGTCGCTCCAGGCGACCCAACATGTCACATGACTTATACCAAAGGAAATCCTTGGATTGGCTAGCTACTCTAGCCAATCCCCATAACCTATATCTACTCAATAGTATCTTGTCCTGTCAGAGCGCCGTCTGGACTTACTTATCACATGCTGGCACGTGATTCGTGACACTATCCCCTTCTCAGCCTAGCGTGTCCCTACGCTTAAGTACGACCTAAGAAATATTGTTAGAAGGCCAGCGGCCTTCTTTTGTTTTCATTATGCCACCTCCTGACAATAAGAAACGTGCTAAACGTTAATCCCTTAGTTTCTACATTAAACAACACAGCAACAAAATAGCTCCTTGTACTTAATGTGAAAAATCTCTTGATTTAGCTAGCAAACCCCGCTGATGTATTACGATACAAGGCAATTAATATTCTTGTTGCTCTGCCTGCGCTAGGCAGGGAAAATCTTGCAACTATCGCGAGCGTAACTAAATGTCTTTGACTTTAGACTAGGCTTCTATCGAGAAGCAGAAAGCTCTGTTGGATTCCCAGGAGGAAGAGGCAATGGCCAAGATCGTTCGTCTGTGATAGCAAAAGTGCCTTCTCCTCGATAGAGAAAAAAGGATAATAGCAGCTGGTCTTAACTCACTGGATAAGTTAGATGCCGCTGAAGAGTTAGAAAGGAAAGAAAAGGAAGAACAGGAAGTAAAGGACAGAAGAGGAGAAGAGGCTGCTAGGCTAGTAGCTCTTCCTACTTCTGGTTCCTCTGACCCTGCCCTCGACCTGGGCCTTGACCCAGCTTTCTTTGTGTCTTTCCCAGCTGACTATAAGATGTAGGCAAGCCTGGGTTTTGGTAGTGGAACTCCTGAAGTTCCTCCTAGCACTAGTTGAGATTTCCCTTTAGTTCCTAAGTGTTCTCTGAATGTAAGTAATCTAACTACTTAATCAGGTACTTGACCTGTCCTCTGACAACCTTATAGTCTAGAATCCTCTCGAATTTATATTCTGTATTAGGGTTGACAGGTTAGATCTCTGTAAGTGGGGCTAGTAGTACTCTTAGTAGTACTAGTTTAAGTAAGGATACATAGAATACTAGATAGATATTCATAGTCCTTAGTAGCGCGAGTTTATAATTCAAAGGTCCTTTAATGTATTTAATTTTAAACAGCTCAAGCTTTTTGTAATCTAGTTTATTGCTTAGTCTTTTTGTGTTAATGTTTTTTCTAATCAAGTAGACTTTATCCCCCTCTTTTAATGTTAGCTCCTAACTACGTTGTTTATTGTAGTAGTATATATTTCTTTCTAACATAAATTACAATTCCAATGCTAGTTCTTTGTATAGTTCCTTGATTTTCGAGACCTGAACCTAAGCTAACTGATTGTCTATAGTTGTGTTCAGTAGTTCTCGATATACTACTAATTTGTACCTAAAGTTAGCGTAGAATAGTATAACAAGTATTGTTTCTGTTGTTGAACTATTGTATAAGAACTATACTAAAGGCAGTAGCTTAACCTAGTTATTTTGTTAGTAGTTTATATAGTATTGCAAGTATGCTTTAACTACTTAATTTATTTGTTTATTACCTCTATTTGTCTGTGAGTAGAAAGCTATAGACAACTTCCTTTTTACACCTAGGCGCTTAGTAAGAGCTATCTAGAATTTCGAGGTAAAGAGCTTATCTCTGTCTGAGATTATTTCTTCTAGTAGTCTATGTCTTAAGACTACCTCTCTCAGGAATACAAATGCTAATTCCTCTGCTATACTTGACTCTATGTATAGTACTAAGATTATATACTTTATAAGTCAGTCTATAATGACTAGAATTGAATTATATTCTACTCCTGTTATTAGATCTTTGGATTTTAGTAGCTTAACTATAAAATCCCAAGATACTGATTTCCAAGGTATTTGTAGTATTAGAGTAGTACTCGTCTGTCTATAAGGTATATAGTGGGAAGCCTTGTTCCTAATATAGGTATCACACTCTGATATTACTTCCTTGACTACTACTGCTACATGCTTGATGTAGTAGTGTTACTTTATTTGCTAGAGAGTTCTTTGAATTCCTTGATAACTATAAGTAGAGGCTGTATAGTATTTAGTAACGAATTCTTTTGTATATAAAGTAGAGACTCTAAGTTTCCTATCTTTATATTCCTTATTGTCTTTATACCCAGGTTTCCTACTAAGAGCATTAGCCTAAGGATTTGACGTTCCTTTTATATAACAAATCACTATTTTAAATCCAGCGAGGTCCTGAGGCTATCTAGCAAGTCTTTGATTGCTAAGCTCTTTAGATGTTGTAAATGTATACAGGTTCTTATAATCAGAGAGAACTGTTACTAGGTGTTCTGCTTCTTGAAGATAGATTCTCTAGTATTCTAACACAAGAACTATAGTAAGAAGCTCTTTCTCAAAGATACTATAGTTTTGTTAGACAGTGTCTAGAGTTTTCGAGAAGTATACAACAGGTATTAGTTTCCTGTTTTCATCTAGCTGTAAATGTACAGCTGTGATTACTATATCTAAAGCATCTATCTCTATAGTACTTGCTTTTCATCTATTGTAGTTTCAAAGAATTAGTCCTGCTGTAAACCTCTTCTTAATCTCCTAAAATACTGTTTCTATAACCTTGTTCTAATTAAACAATACATTCTTTTTAGTGAGATTAGTTATAGGTTTAGATATCCTAGTATAGTTTCCTATGTATTATTAACAGAAGTTAGCAAATCCTTGAAACCTCTATACGTCCTTGATGTTTTTTAGAGATTCTTATTTTATAATAGCCTTGATTTTTTCAGGGTCTACTTTCATCTGTCTCAGAGAGATTAGATGCTCTAGAAAAGTAGTATATGTTACTCTAAATTTACATTTAGAGAGTTTAAGCTACAAGTCTACTATAGTAAGTCTCTACAAGACTTCTCTGACGTAGCCCTTATGTTCTTCTTTCTTTTCTAAGTAGACTAGAATGTTATCTAGATAACAGATAACTATTTGTCACGAATCACGTGCACACGTGACTAGTGAAGTCCAGGCGACGCCCTGACAGGTTAAGCACTATTATATACTCTTATAGTATCTAAGGATTAGTTAGCATAGCTAAGTAATCCAGGGATTTCATTAGATAGAAGTTATGTAACCTTTGTTGATCATTAATAATTAACTGAGTAGCACTGAGCTGGATTAGTATAATCAGGGTAATTATAATAATCATTAAGAATAAAGGTTCTATATATAACTAGCACGTCTGCTATTAGATAGAAGCTTTATGCTCAACCTCTTCTTTACTTAGTTTATAATACATTGTTTTGTCTTCTTAAGTTCAAGTAATAAGTTTACCTTTGAGTAAACACCTAGCGCATCTGAACCTCTTCCTACATTCTAACCTTCAAGACTTAGTTACCTTTGTTACTTTTAGTACAAGAGTAGGTTTTGTTATACTTTAAGCATCTGCTTAGAAGTTTAGTCGCCATGGCTCTAACTCTACTAAAACCAGCTATTACTAGTCCCAGCACTAGCTGAACAAACTTATCGACTCTCTTTAGCAGCGCTAAGAGAACTCAACCCTAGGCCACCTCTGCTGTACTACTACTAGACAACGAACTAGTACTAGTAGACCCTAACTACAACAACGCAAGCATGTCTAATATACCTGAACCCTTTAAGGTTAAAGCACTCAAAACTATCTAAGTCAAACTCCTGGATATATATTATAGAAAGAGAAGTGAACTTAAGTTATTCCTTCTCTAGATAGATATCTACTTTAACTTTAACGCAGACAAATTTAGTAACAACTACAATTTACAATTAATCTTTGTAATCTTCTATCTAAGAGAAGCTGCACTAGATTGGGCCTAACCCTACCTCAAAGACTTCTTTGCAAACAAAGATAACAATAGATCTATAGGGGACACCTAAATAATGTTTAAGTCCTTCAGAGGATTTAAAGTAGTAATTAGAAAGGTATTTAGAGATTTTAACACAATCTAAACAGCTGTACGAAAGCTTTTAGACCTAAAACAGACTAGATTAGCTATTAGTTACACTAATGATTTTCAACAATATAGAAACAAGTCTAGATAGAACGCCCTCGCTCTTATAGAACTCTTCTGTAGGGGATTAAAGGTTTACCTCCAAGAAGAAATAGTGAAACAGAACATAACTTTCGTTAACATCAGCAGCATGATTAGTAGTGTTATCTAATTAGATAATCGTCTATAGGAATTCAGGAAATCTACTCAAGGAAGTAGAAGTTAGGATAAGAACAGGAGCAAGGGCAAGTGTAACAGCTAGTAGAATAATAGCAAGGTGAACGCTGCCTAGAGGAAATCTTTCAAGGGAAAGAAGCTTTCCCAAGAAGAACAGAACCGCTGATACAAGCAGAATTTATACTACTCTTGTAGTTAGTCAGGCTATAGAGTAAACGAATGTAGCTTGAAGAAGTAAACCAGCAAGAGAAAGTAGGTTAATGTTATCTTCTAAAAAGAGGTAGCATTGCTTGAGACACAAGAGCTCTCCGACGAAGAATTAGAAGCACGTGAGTATAGAACTCAGGTTAAGGAGAATAACTCTATCCTTGAACAATATTACAACACCTACTCTAAGAGTGAACATGAGTTACTATTACAAGCTACTTACGAATCACCTGAGAGCACGACAGAAGAAGAGTCTTCTAAATCATTAGAATCGTCTAAGGGAAATAATTAGAGTAGAGAACCCTAGGTTAGAGATACATAGGTCTATATTAGGACCTATAAGAGAGAGAATCAATAGGTAGACATAAAAGGCGAGAGACTAGACTTTTAGTCTCCGCATACTACTATAGGACATAGTTCTATTCCTCTCTAACAATATATTGTTAATAATAATCAAGTAGGTTATATCTACTTTAAACACAAAGAATCTAGACACATCTCTAGAGAAGAGAAAGAATATAACTATACTATAGACTGCGACGAAACACTACTACCTACAGAATTCTACTACCTAATAGAAGAGGAACTTTAGGCTGCTCAGGTCCTAGGCCCTTCTACACCTAAGTAAGTTTGTTACCGACTACAGCTAACATCTAACTAGACCTTAAACAAATAGTTCACAGAAACGTTGCTAGATTATTAGACAGGTATAGAGTATTAACAGATCTGTGAAGTAGTATACACAGACTAGGAGAAAGTTATATTTTTCTTATAGGCTTAGAATGCTATAACTTAGCTCAATAATGTCGAAAACAAGATGTTTAACATTTACTATATTAGACTAGAACTGTATACTACTTCTAGAGAAAGCTAGTTATATATAACTACAACTATTAGAGGAAGGAAATTACAGATTATAATTAATTCTAGAGTAACAGGTAATTTCATATCCTCGAAAGCCTATAGAAGGCTTAACATTCTAGTTAAGAAAACATTACTCTATGTCTTAAGTATTGTTGACAGAACTAATGTTGCTTACTAAAACAGAGTTATTAATTAGTAAACTATCTCTACAAAGACTACTATTAACAGACACTGTTTAGATATATAATTTAATGTTATCGAGATAGAGAACAAGAAAGCAATACTTAGTATACTCTAGATTCGAGAACATAATCTAGACATTAACTAGAAGAAACATAGTATTACTTTTAGTTAATGTAACTGTATGTAGTTGTGACTATAAGGCAGAAAGGAGGCTATCGCTACCTCTTCTAAAGTATCTAGACACCTAGCCCAGGGTCCTCCACAGGTTAGCTAGACCGCTGATAACGTAATACCTGTGTAGTATAGAGAATTTTCGGAATTGTTTAATAACCTAGAGAACATATATATTCTCCTTAAACATTAACTATAGGATTATAAGATTAAACTAAAAGAGAGTTATAACCTTAAGAAGTAGAAGCTTTAGCCTTATAATTAGAGGAACTTGTAGCTTCTCGAGAAGTATATATAAGAAGGAATTCAGAAGAGACACATCTGAAAATCAGACTTGCTAGCAGCTTCTAATATACTAATTACATTCAAGAAGGACAATCTAAATAGAAGAGTTTACGTTAACTATAGAGATGTTAATAAAGTAATAGTTAAGGACGCTTACCTATTGTCAGAGGGCTAGTACTTGTAGAACAAGTTAGGAAAGGCTAAGATATTCACTAAACTTAACTAACAAAATACCTTTAGCTTAATATAGATTAAGTAAGAGAACAAATAGAAGATAGCCTTTGTCTTACTATTAGGTCTTTACAAGTACACAGTAATACTGTTTAGTCTAACTAATACACCTACTACTTGTTAAAGACAAAACAATAAAATACTAGAAGACCTTCTAGAGGTAACTATTATCTGTTACCTAGATAACATCCTTGTGTTTTTGGAAAGACTAGAGGACTATAAGAGACATGTCAGAGAAGTCCTACAGAGACTTACTACAGTAGACTCTTGCCTTAAACTTTTAAAATACAAGTTTAAAGTAACTTGTACTGTTTTTCTAGAGTATACTATTACTCTAGGACAAATGAAGGTAGACCCTAAGAAAGTTAAAGTAATTCTAGAATAGAAGTCACTAGAGAATGTTAAGGACGTCTAATTATTTCAAGGATTCACTAACTTTTGTTAATAATTTATTAGAGACTATACTAGAATTTTGAAACCTATAACAAACCTCACAAAAAAGGACGTTTCTTTTGTATAGAACAAGATTGTCGAAGTAGTATTCTAAGTAATTAAGAAATAATTTACTAAGAAACTAATTCTTAGGAATTACAATACTAGTAAACTAAGTACTATTAAGACAGATGCTTTAGATATAGTAATTACTACTATATACCTTTAACCAAATAACAAGGGGAAACTAATACCTGTAGTATATTTCTCTAAGACATTAGATTCTATATAGCAAAACTATAGCATCTATGAGAAAGAGCTTCTTGCTATAGTTCTAGCTTTAGAATATTAGAGAATCTACCTACAGGGTGTAAAACACTAAGTACTAATCCTTACTAACTATAAGAACCTTAAAACCTTTATAACAACAAAAGAACTTAGCGACAGACACCTTGTAAGGTAGTTCTAGACTCTTGCTAGATTTGATATTTTGATTTGTTATATCAAAGGAACAGATAACCTACAAGCAGACACCTTAAGCTGTTAATCTAGTTACAAAGGAGATAAAGAGTACAAAAAGATTATAATCTTAAAGACTCTGGAAAATAAGGACCTAGCGCCGGCTATATATAAGATAGCAGCGATAGAGACTAAAAACCTATAGACAAAGAAAATCTAGGAAGCTTAGGAGCTAGAGCAACTAGCTTTAGCTAAGCAAGAACAAAATAACAAAGAATAGTACACAAACAGAAAGCTACATGTCTCTAGATTCTATACAAAGGAATTTGTTAAAGAGTACTATGCTACTCTAGTATATAGTCACCAGAGAGTTTACTAAACTCTACAGCAGGTCAAGTAGTACTACTACGTTGATTGTCTATTAGTAGTAGTCAAGGAAGTAATAGCAGAGTGTAATACCTGTACTAGAAACAAGACTTCCTGCTATGTACCTTATAGACAGATAGGTACTACTCTAATACTACAAATACCTTAGAGATCTATATTATAGGATTTTATAGTCAAGCTACTAAAATCCAAAGACCTAATAACAGGAGTTATATATAACTTAGTTCTAGTTATTATTAAACAACTCATAAAGTATATAATACTTGTGCTATATATAGAAGCAAGTATAACAGAATACCTAGCCTATGTGTTCCTACGAGAAGTAGTTGCTTTATATAGTCTACTAGAAGAAATAATCTCTGACAGAGATAAACTCTTTACCTTGAAATTCTAGACAGCTCTTATAGAATAACCGAGTACAAAAAGAAAGCTATTAACAGCCTTTTACCTCTAGACAAATAGAGGGACTAAACAAATGAATCAAGTCATTAAAGTATACTTAAGATGCTATGTAAACTATAAACAGAATAATTAGGTTAAACTACTACTCTTAGTATAGTTCGCCTATAATAGTTTAATAACAGAAACTATACTTGTTACACTATTCTACACTAACTATAGGTATGAATTAGTTGTTTATTAGGACTCTTTATTAAGTACTATTAATAATAACAAAGCGGGATTACAAGACTACAAACTTAGGGAATTAAACAAGAAGCTTATAGAGTAACTCTAGTTTGTAGCAGAACGTAATATACACTACTATAACAAGTAACATAGTCAGGAGCTAACGTTAAAAGAGAGAGATAAAGTCTATTTAGTTAGAAAAAAAATTAACACAAAAAGACTAAGTAGTAAACTAGACTACAAAAAGCTTAAACTGTTTAAAATTAAATATATTAAAGAACCTTTGAATTATAAACTTATACTACTAAAGACTATAAATATCTATCTAGTATTCTATATATCTTTGCTTGAACTAGTACTACTAGAAGTACTACTAGCCTCACTCACAGAAATCTAACCTATTAACTCTAATATAGAATATAAAGTTAAGAGAATTCTTGACTATAAGGTTGTTAGAGAACAGGTCAAGTACCTGATTAAGTAGTTAGATTACCTACATTTAGAAAATACTTAGGAACTAAAAAAAAGCCTTACCTAGTGCTAGGAGGAACTTTAGGAGTTCTACTACTGAAACCCAGGCTTGCCTACATCTTGTAGTCAGCTAGGAAAGACAAAAAGAAAGCTAGGTTAAGACCTAGGTCGAGGGAAAGGTTAGAGAGGCTGGGAGTAGAAAGGGCCGCCAGCCTGGCAGTCTCTTCTTCTCTTCTGTCCTTTGCTTTCTGTTCCTTCTTTTCTTTTCTTTCTAACTCTTTAGTAGTATCTAACTCATTGAGTAAGTTAAGACTAGCTGCTATTATTCTCTTCTCTCTGTTAAGGAGAAGACGTTTTTGCTATCACAGGCAGAGAATCTTGGCCATAGCCTCTTTCTCCTAAGAATCTAACAGAGCCTTCTACTTCTTAATAGAAGCCTAGTCTAAAATCAAGGGCATTTAGTTATACTTGTAATAGTTGTAAGATTTTCTCTGTCTAGTATAGGCAGAGCAACGAGAATATTAGTTGCCTTGTATTATAATACATTAGCAAGGCTTGCTAGCTAAGTCAAGAGATTTTTTACATTAAGTACAAGAAGCTATTTCGTCGCTGTATTGTTTAATATAAAAACTAAGAGACTAACGTTTAGTATGTTTCTTATTGTCAGGAGATAGTATAATAAAAACAAAGAAAGGCTAGTAGCCTTCTGACAATATTTCTTAGGTTGTACTTAAGTGTAGGGACACGCTAGGCTAAGAAGGGGATAGTGTTACGAATCACGTGTTAGCACGTGATAAGTAAGTCCAGGCGGCGCCCTGACAGGACAAGATACTATTGAGTAGTTATAGCAAATAGAGGTTGCCTAGAGCAACGCGCTACCTAAACAACTAGGTCGACTAGAGCGATAAGCGCTCTAGTCTACCCACGAGAATGAAGGTTCTATATATAACTAGCACGTCTGCTATTAGATAGAAGCTTTATACTTAACTCTTCTTTACTTAGTTTACAATACATTGTTTTGTCTTCTTAAGTTCAAGTAACAAGTTTACCTTTAAGTAAACACTCGGTGTATCTGAACCTCTTTCTACATCCTAACCTTCGAGACTTAGTTACCTTTGTTACTTTCGGTACAAGAGTAGGTTTTGTTATATTTAAGATACTAAAGTCTACCTTGTTAGATAGAATTCCTAGAGATAAATCACGTACTTAGAGCTACGAACAGTACTAGGTTCTTTCTCCTGTAGAAGAAAGAACCTTAGTATAATAGATTTCACGTCTCACAGCTACTAGATACCTAATAATGTGTCGCGAATCACGTGTCAGCACGTGACGAGTAAGTCCAGACAGCGCTCTAATAGAACAAGATACTATTAAGTAGTTATAAGGTTATAAGAATTAGCTAGAGTAGCTAGCTGATCCAAGGATTTCCTTCGGTTAGTAAATCACGTGACAGAAAAGAGCGATATAGTTGAATAGTCGACTATAGCGGCCACGAGAATGAAGGTTCTATATATAACTAGCACGTCTACTATTAGATAGAAGCTTTATACTTAACTATATCTTACTTTAGTTATTAATATATCTTGTTTTAA
This sequence comes from Hymenoscyphus fructigenus, assembly GCA_001414455.1. Taxonomy (NCBI): domain Eukaryota; kingdom Fungi; phylum Ascomycota; class Leotiomycetes; order Helotiales; family Helotiaceae; genus Hymenoscyphus; species Hymenoscyphus fructigenus. The sequence continues at coordinate 8,413 of LKUV01000251.1, read as the reverse complement.
CTTTTTAGGTTTAGTAACAAGTTTACCTCTAAGTAAACACCTAGCGCATCTAAACCTCTTACTATATAACAACCTTCGAGACTTAGTTATTATTTTTACTACAAGACAGTAGTAGGTTTTATTATACTTTAAGCATTAACTAGTTAGATTATAATCTAGTATTCTCCTTTCTTAGGTCGCTAAGACCTAGGACTTTTAGAATCTTAGTAATAAGTGTTGCTGTAATATATAGAGGTTACAAGGTCATGAGGTTATAAGGTTATGTAACTTTTCAGCTAATCTAAGGAAGTCTTCATCTGCTATTATAAATCAATTAGGAATTAAGTAGTTCTAGTAGATAGAGTTTACGAAGTTAACAGAGTTGATGTAATATTAGAGCTTAGAAGCTTCTATAAAGCTAGACTTCTCCTGTACCTCTAAGGAGGAGTAGAGATTAGTTCTGTACTAAATTAAAAAGATTCAAATTAACTTATTGTCTACTATCTACCTTATACTGCCTCTCTACAATATAAGATTTAATTTAACTTGTTGCCTACTATCTGTCACGAATCATGTGTTAGCATGTAATAAGTAAAGTCTAGGCGACGACCTGACAGAACAAGTACACTACTCTAGGATGAGAGACACCTAGGACCTAGATAGCAGAAAGGGATTAGTTAGCTAATCCCGAGGATTTCATTGAGTAGTCACGTGATAGAGTCCCTCGCCTATCCTAGAGCCTCTGTAAGAGACTCTAAGTAGAGATGAAGTCCTTTTAGACAGGACTCTATAAGGTTGAAGTCCTCCTAGATAAGACTTCTTGCGAGAATAAAGGTTCTATATATATAACTAGCACGTCTGCTATTAGATAGAAGCTTTATACTTAACTTACTTTAGTTTTCAATACATCTTGTTTTAATATCTTGAGTTCAAGTAACGAGTTTACCTTTAAGTAAACACTCCGGCGACCCTTACTTTCTACTGCGACTAAACCGACGAAGACCTAGTCACACTTGTTAGACCTGTGAGTTTGTAATTCGTTACACTATCTACCTCACAAATATATTTAGCTAACTCTTTGTCTATAAGTTACTAACTGTAACGAAACCTACTTTCGTACCGAAAGTAACAAAGGTAACTTAAGTCTCGAAGGTTGTTTATGCAGTAAGAGGTCTAGATGTGCCAGGTGTTTACTCAAAGGTAAACTCGTTACTTGAACTTAAGATGTCAAAACTAAATGTATTGAAAACTAAAGTAAAGGAGTTGAGCATGAAGCTCCTATCTAAAGGCAGACGTGCTAGTCATATATAGAACCTTCATTTCTGAAATGTCGACAATGTCGCCTCGCGACTTTGTTGAATGTCGACTTGTCGACTAGGCGAGAAGTCGACCTGCATTATGTCACGTGATAGTAACCAAAGGAAATCCTTGGATTGGCTAGCTACTCTAGCCAATCCCTATAACCTATATCTACTCAATAGTATCTTGTCCTGTCAGAATGCCATCTAGACTTACTTATTACGTGCTGACACGTGATTTGTGACACTATCCCCTTCTTAGCCTAGCGTGTCCCTACGCTTAAGTACGACCTAAGAAATATTGTCAGAAGGCCAACGGCCTTCTCTTCTTTTCATTATGCTACCTAAACAACTAAACAACTGAAGTAGTAGACTTCTTGGTGACGCTATTGAAAAGACTAGTTGCAGAAACATAGCTCCTTGTTCTAGATGTGAAAAGAGCGGTCGATCTTATGTAGCGCCTCGCGACCAAAAACACTTACGCTGTGCTGAGTGTACCTGTCAAGGAAAGACTTGTGATGTCCGACAAGTCAATTGAATGCTCTCAGTCCTAGACTGAGAGTCCCTGGAGGTGAAGTAGCAGAAACTACGGTCCGCCTGAGACGAAGCCCTGAGGGCTCAGCAGGAGGCCATCGCCAAGGTTCTCTGAATTAGCAAAGAGGAAGAATTCCTGGATGCTAAAGAGCAAAGGATGATAGTGGCTAGTCTCAACCCACTTAATGAGTTAGATGCTGCTAAAGAATTGGAAAGAAAAGAAAAGGAGGAACAGGAAGCGAAAGACAGAAGAGGAGAAGAGGCTGCTAGGCTAGCAGCCCTTCCTACTCCTGATTCCTCTGACCCCGCCCTTGACCTAGGTCTTGACCCAGCCTTCTTTGTGTCTTTCCCGGCTGACCACGAGATGTAGGCAACTCTAGGTTTCGGTGGTGGAACTCCTGAAGTTCCTCCTAGCACTAGTTAAGATTTCCCTTTGGTTCCCAAGTGTTTTCCAAATGTAGGTAATCTAACTATTTAATCAGGTACTTGACCTGTCCTCTGATAACCTTACAGTCAAGAATCTTCTTGACTTTGTATTCTGCATTAGGGTTAACAGGTTAGATTTCTGTGAGTGGGGCTAGTAGTGCTCCTAGTGGTGCTGGTTCAAGCAAGGATATATAGAATACTAGATAGATATTCATAGTTTTTAGTAGTGTGAGTTTATAATTCAAAGGTCCTTTGACATGTTTGATTTTGAACAGTCTGAGTTTTTTGTGGTCTAGTTTACTACTTAGTCTTTTAGTATTAATGTTTTTTCTGACTAAATGGACTTTATCCCCCCCTTTTAACGTTGGCTTCTAACTATGTCGTTTGTTGTAGTAGTGTGTGTTATGTTCTGCTACAAACTGAAGTTGCTCTACAAGCTTCTTGTGTAATTCCCTGAGTTCGTGGTCTTGTAGTCCTGCTTTGTCATTATCGACGGTACTCTACAATAAGTCTTGATAAGTAACTAATTCATACCTATAGTTAGCGTAGAATAGTGTGACAAGCGTGGTTTCTGTTGTTGAACTATTGTAGGCGAACTATACTAACAGCAGAAGTTTAACCTAATTATCTTGTTTATAGTTTACATAACATCTCAAGTATGCTTTAATAACTTAATTCATTTGTTCAGTTCCTCTATTTGTCTAGGGGTAAAAGGCTGTTAACAGCTTTCTTTTCGCTTCTAGTTGTTTAGTGAGGGCTGTCTAGAATTTCAAGGTAAAGAGTTTGTCTCTATTAGAGATTATTTCTTCTAGTAGACCGTGTACAGTAACTACTTCTTGTAGGAATACATAAGCCAGGTGTTCTGCTGTGCTTGCTTCTATATATAGCACAAGTATTATATACTTTGTGAGTTGTTTAACAATAACCAGGATTGAGTTATATATGACTCCTGTTATTAGGTCTTTGGATTTTGGTAGCTTGACTATAAAATCCTATGATATAGATCTCTAAGGTATCTGTGGTATTAGAGTAGTGCTCATCTGTCTATAAGGTACATAGCAGGAAGCCTTGTTCCTAGTACAGGTATCACACTCTGCTATTACTTCCTTGACTACTACTGACAGGCAATCAACATAGTAGTGTTGCTTGACTTGCCAGAGGGTTCGTCGAACTCCCTGGTGACTATGTGCTAGGGCTGTATAGTACTCTTTGACAAATTCTTTTGTGTAGGATTTAGAGACACGTAACCTTCCGTTAGTGTACTGTTCTTTGTTATTTTGTCCTTGCTTAGTTAGAGCTGGCTGCTCTAGTTCCTGGGCTTCCTAGATTTTCTTTGTCCAAGAGTTGTTAGTTTCTATTGCTGCTATCTCATGTATAGCTAGCACTAGGTCTCCATTCTCTAGAGTCTTTAAGATTGTAATCTTTTTGTACTCTTTATTCCCTTTATAACTAGGTTGACGGCTCAAAGCGTCTGCTTGTGGATTGTTAGTTCCCTTGACATAATAAATTAATATATTAAATCTAGCAAGGGTTTGTGACCACCTCACAAGGCATCTGTTACTAAGTTCTTTTGTTGTTGTAAATGTTTTAAGGTTCTCATAATTAGTGAGGATTAATACCTAGTGTTTTATACCCTGTAGGTAGATCCTCTAATGTTCTAAAGCTAAGACTATAGCAAGAAGCTCTTTCTCATAGATACTATAGTTTTGCTAAGCTGAATCCAGCGTTTTAGAGAAGTATGTTACAGGTATAAGTTTCCCCTTGTTATTTGGCTAAAGATGTACAGCAGTAACTACTGTATCTAAAGCATCTGTCTCTATAGTGCTTGGTTTGTTGACATTGTAGTTCCTAAGAATTAGTTTCTCGGCAAACCTCTTTTTTATTACTTGAAATACTATTTTAACAACCTTATCCTACACAAAAGAAACATTCTTTTTTGTGAGGTTTGTTATAGGTTTCGAGATCCTAGCATAGTCTCTAATAAATTGTTAACAGAAGTTAGTGAATCCCTAGAAGGATTAGACATCCTTGACGTTTTCTGGTGACTTCTATTCTAGAATTACTCTGACTTTCTTAGGGTCTACTTCTATTTGTCCTAGAGTAATAGTATACCCTAGAAAGATAGTGTGAGTTACTCTAAACTTGTATTTCAAAAGTTTGAGGCAAGAGTCTACTGTTGTAAGTCTTTGTAGAACTTCCTTAACATGTTTTTCGTGGTCCTCTAATCTTTCTGAAAACACAAGGATATTGTCTAGGTAACAGATAATAGTTGTTCCTAGGAGATCCTCAAGTATTTTGTTGTTTTGTCTCTAATAAGTAGTAGGTGTGTTAGTTAGACTAAACAGTATTACTATGTACTTGTAGAGGCCTAATAGTAAGACAAAGGCTGTCTTCTATTTGTCTCCTTGCTTAATCTGTATTAAGCTAAAGGCATTTCGCTGGTCGAGTTTAGTGAATATCCTAGCCTTTCCTAACTTGTCCTACAAGTACTAGCCTTCTAGCAATAGGTAAGCGTCCTTAACTGTTGCCTTGTTGACGTCTCTGTAGTTAACACAAACTCTTTCATTCAGATCGTCCTTCTTAAATATAATAAGTATATTAGAAGTAGCTAGCAAGTCTGATTTTCAGATGTGTCCTTTCTAAATCCCTTCTTGCATATACTTCTCGAGAAGCTGCAAGTTCCTCTAATTGTGAGGTTGAAGCTTCTGCTTCCTGAGGTCCTGACTCTCTTTTAATTTAATCTCATGATCCTACAGCTAATGTTTAGGGAGAGTACACATGTCCTCTGGGTTATTAAACAACTCTGAAAATTCCTTATACTACACAGGTATTGTGTTATCAGCAGTTTGGCTAACCTGTGGAGGACCCTGGGCTAGGTGTCCTAGCACTTTAGAAGAGGTAGCGCTAACCTCCTTCTAGCCTTGTAGTCACAACTGTATATAGTTACATCAACTGAAAGTAATGCTATGTTTCTTCTAGTTGATGTCTAGATTATGCTCTTGAATCCAGGGCATACTAAGTATTGCTTCCTTGTTCTCTATCTCAACGACATCGAATTATGTGTCTAAACAGTGTCTGTCAATAGTAGTCTTTGTAGGGATAGTTCGTTGGTTAATAACTCTGTTTTAGTAAGTGACATTAGTCTTGTCAACAATACTCAAGACATAGAGTAATGTTTTCTTGACTAGGACATTAAGCCTCTTATAGGCTTTCAGGGATATGAAATTGCCTGTTGCTCTGGAATCAATCATGACCTGTAATTTCTTTCCCCTGATAGTTGTAGTTACATAAAACTAGCTTTCTCCTAAAGTAGTGTGTAGTTCTGGTCTAACATAGTAGATGTTAAACATTCTGTTCTTGACATTGTCAAGCCGAGTCATAGTATTCTAAGCCTATGGAAAGAATATAACCTTTTCTTGGTCTACGTATACTACCTCACATATCTGTTAATATTCTACTCCTGTCTAATAGTCTAGCAGTGTTCCTGTGAACTGTTTGTTTAATGTCTAGTTAGATGTTAGTTGTAGTTAGTAACATACTCATTCTGCTATAGAAGGACCTAGGGTCTGAGCAGCCTAAAGTTCCCCTTCTACTAGGTAGTAGAATTCCATAGGTAGTAGCGTCTTGTTGTGGTCTATAGTGTAATTATATTCTTTCTCTTCCTTAGAGATGTGTCTAGAACCCTTGTGTCTAAAGCAAATATAACTTGTTTGATTATTATTAATAATATATTGTTAGAGAGGAATAGAATCATGTCCTATAGTAGCATGTAGAGACCAAAAGTCTAGCCTTTTGCTCTTTATGTCTACCCAACAGTTCTCTCTCTTATAGGTCCTAATAAAGACCTATGTATCCCCAACCTGGGGTTCTCTACTCTAATCATTCTCGCTGGACGATTCTGATGACTCAGAGGACTCTTCCTCTGATGTGCTAGCTGGTGGTTTATAAGTAGCTTGTAATAGTAACTTGTGTTCACTCTCTGAGTAAGTGTTGTAGTATTGTTCAAGGATAGAATTGTTCTCTTCCTCAACCTAAGTTCTGTACCTATGTGCTTCTAATTCCTTATCAGAGAGCTCTTGTGTTTTCAGTAATGCTAGCTCCCTGTGGAAGGTGGCATTAACTTGCTTCCCCTTGTTGGCTTGCTTCTTCGAGCTACATTCGTTTGCTCTATAGCCTGGCTGGCCGCATAAGTAGCATAAATTCTGCTTGTGTCAGTAGTTCTGTTCTTCTTGGGAAAGTTTCTTTCCTTTGAAAGATTTCTTCTAGGCAGCGTTCACTTCACCTTCATTTAGTTAGCTATTATGCTTGCTCTTGCTCTAGTTCTTATCCTGACTTCTGCTCCCTTGAACGAATTTCCTGAATTCCCACAGACGGTTATCTAATTAGATAACGCTGCTGATTATGTTGCTAATGTTAGTGAAAACTATATTCTGTTTTGCTATTTCTTCCCAGAGGTGTACCTTCAATCCTCTACAGAAGAGTTCTATAAGAGCGAGGGCGTCCTATCTAGACTTGTTTCTATATCGTTGGAAATCATTGGTGTAACTAATAGCTAATCCTGTCTATTTCAGGTCTAAAAGCTTTTGTACAGCTGTTTGGATTACGTTAAAATCTCCAAATACCTTCCTGATTGCTACTTTAAACCCCCTAAAGGATTTAAACATTATTTAGGTGTCCTCCATTGATCTATTGTTGTCTTTGTGTGTGAAGAAGTCCTTGAGGTAGGGTTGGGCCTAATCTAATACAGCTCCTCTTAGATAGGAGATTACAAAGATTGATCGTGAGTTGTAGTTATTAGTGAATTTGTCTGTGTTAAAGTTGAAGTAGATGTTCATCTAGAGGAGAAATGACTTAAGTTTGTTTCTCTTTTCATGGTATGTATCTAGGAGTTTGACTCAGATGGTCTCAAGTGCTTCAACCTTAAATAGTTCAGGTGTATTAGGCATGCTAGCGTTATTGTAGTTGGGGTCCACTGGTGCTAGTTTGTTGTCTAGTAGTAGTGCAGCAGGGGTGGCCTAGGGTTGAGTCCTCTTAGCGCTGCTAGAGGAGGTCGACAAGTTTGTTCGGCTAGTACTAGGACTAGCAACAGCTGGCTTTGGTGGAGTTGGAGCTATAGTGACTAAACTTCTAAGCAGATGCTCAAAGTGTAATAAAACCTACTTCTGTACTAAAAGTAACAAAGGTAACTTAAGTCTCGAAGGTTGTTTATGTAGTAAGAGGTCTAGATGTGCTAGGTGTTTACTTAAAGGTAAACTCGTTACTTGAACTCAAGATGTCAAAACTAAATGTATTGAAAACTAAAGTAAAGGAGTTAAGCATAAAGCTTCTATCTAAAGGCAGACGTGCTAGTCATATATAGAACCTTCATTTCTGAAATGTCGACAATGTTGTCTCACAACTTTGTCGAATGTCGACTTGTCGACCAGGCGAGAAGTCGACCTGCATTATGTCACGTAATAGTAACCAAAGGAAATCCTTGGATCGGCTAGCTACTCTAGCCAATCCCCATAACCTATATCTACTCAATAGTATCTTGTCCTGTCAGAATGCCATCTAGACTTACTTATCACGTGCTGACACGTGATTCGTGACACTAACCTTCAAGCACAGCTACTTTCTTGCAGCTAGTAGCGTTGACTTACTTTCCTTTGTTGAACTGTTTCTTTGAGCTATAGTTGTTTGCTCTGTAGCTGGATTTACTATATAAGTAACATAAGTTCTGCTTGTGTTAGTAGTCTTGTTTCTTCTAGGAAAGTCTGCCTTACTTGCCTGTCCTCCTCTTAGGCTAGGACTTGTTTGTAGTATTAAGTTCTATAGAATCCCTATAGTTCTTTCCTCTATAGTTTACTTAATATCTATAACTTTCTTTTCTCTTAAGCCTTTGTTTATAGTTCTAGTTGTTAATTTTAATTAAGTTGTTAATTAATTTATTAACTAATATTAGTAGGTTGCCTCTTACTAATTCATCCTTAACGTTATTCTTTAATCCTCTATAGAATTGTTCCTAGAGTACTTTGTTGTTCTAGTTTAGTCTTACTATATACTACTAGAAGTACAAAGTATATTTAGCTATAGAGTTCTTAGGGTTAGGGTTAGGGTTAGGGTTAGGGTTAGGGTTAGGGTTAGGGTTAGGGTTAGGGTTAGGGTTAGGGTTAGGGTTAGGGTTAGGGTTAGGG
>LKUV01000250.1:0-22628 GCA_001414455.1 Hymenoscyphus fructigenus | reverse complement strand
TAAGAGGTTTTATTAGCTCTTCTATTATAGTTAATAGCCTTTCTTCGAGGTCTAAGGTTAATAGATTCCTCTTCTTCGCTTTCTACTATAGAATGTTCTATAGGCTTTTCTTCTTCTTTAATAGATGTATTAACGCTATAAGCTACTTTTTCGAGCTTACTATAGTCTATAGCTAAGTTAGAGAGATAGTAGGCATTACCTTGCCAAATAGCGTTTATTTTAATATTAGCTCTACTATAATTAATATAAGTAGATCTCTTATTAAGTACTATATCCCATCCTTTTTTAGCTAAGGAGTAAGCTGAAATAAGAGTGTTATTAATACTAGGAACGTAGTAAACGTTCTTAATAAGTAACTCTATTCCTTTATAAGTAATAGGTATATTTCCTTTACCTAATAAAGGAACCTTTACGTTATTAGCTAGTATTATAGAGCTATTTAGCTCTTTAAAGTTAAGAAGCCAGTCCTTATTAGGCGTGAAGTGCTCGATTGCTCTAGAGTCTAATACAAGTCTATTGTTAGAAGTAGTAAAGCTAGCTATACTATTAGAACTAGTTGACATAATAACTCTAGGAGAAGCTTTAGAGTTATCGGAGTCTTTTTCTGTGAGGTGGATAGTAGGCAATAAGTTAATTTAAATCTTTTTAATTTAGTATAGAACTAATCTCTGCCCCTCCTTAGAGGTGCAGGAGAAGTCTCGCTTTATAGAAGCTCCTAAGCTCTAATATTACGTTAACTCTATTAACTCTGTAAACTCTATCTACTAGAACTACTTAATTCCTGATTGATTTATAATAGTAGATGAAGACTTCCTTAGATTAGATGAAAAGTTACATAACCTTATAACCTTGTAACCTCTATATATTACAACTATTCTCTCTTCTAAGGATCTTGTTCTTAAGATTAATTTTACCTGTTTTTTATAAAAACGTTGTAAAGGTGTAATTCAGTAGGTATTACAGAAGAGTATATAAGTAGATAACATTATTACTGTTTACTATAGCAAACAAAATTACTCTACAGCTATTAGCAGGTGATTTGTTGATTTCACAAAAGCATAGATAACAATTACAACTAAGAGAGTTGATTAGTCCTTTTCTCTTATAGTAGTTATATTAAGGCACTGTTTAGTGTTCTTGTATATACAATACTAGAGTGTTCTAAACAGTTTTGTTGCAAGGGAATAAATTATATAAAAACCTTATATAGATACTTCTAAGGCATTAAAGAGGAGCTAGAGGTTGATGAGAAACTATAGTATACTATATATAAAATATAAGAAGATTACAGCATCTTTTAGGATATATATAGAGACCTGTTCTTCTCTTTTACAAGACCTTCTCTTTTCTATACCCTAAAATTCCTTATTATGTCTTATTCTGTTTACAACACTTCTAAGTATAAAGCTAATCTTACTAAGTCCTTTCCTGTTGTTAGTTAGTGTTTGAAATACTTTAAGTACCTCTTTATTAATCCCTTTGTCTTGTGTATAGTTGCTCTAGGCAAAAAGAATTACAACTAATGTATTAAAGAGTCTAAATCATGTAAGCTAGTAAGCTTCTTTACTTTTAGAATTTTATAAGTAATTATCTAATATTCTAGATTCTATAATTACTTTCAGAGGTATACTAGGCCTAGGAAGACACTGTTAATATCTTTAAGAAATATCTTGAAGATTATCTAAATCAATACTATATTTAAGATAAGGATAATATATCTCCTTGTAATAATTAGAATTTCAATAAGTAGAAGAATACTTAGAGGCTCTAGAACTCTTTTAACTACATCAAAGAGTTAGATGTAGAGGAAGCCTAGAATAGAGTTCTAGAGGTGTGTTACTTTTGTATAATTAGAGAGTCCTTGCTAATAACAAGAAAAGAGTACAAAGACATCTATACTAAAGGTGTTAGACTCATTACTAATATCTCTACAGAGATAAGTAGACAGTTGACTAGTAGTGCTTTAGCTGTAGACAATATAATGCTTATTATAGTTTATGAATTAACTACAGAAGTTCAAGCCTGTTAAGAGGTCTTTATAGTAGTAGTAAGTTCTTAGAAGTTCTAGAATTCTACGCTAACTAGTTATAGTATAATGTTGTTCTTAATGAGAATAAGTAGATCTTGTTAGAAGTGTTATAGTTCTTTATAAGAGCTTAATAGTCTTAGAAGTTAGTATTTTTGCTTTTTGAAGATATAGAGTTGTAAGTCAGAGAGAGAGTGTGTAACTATAGTAAAGCTATATAAATAAACTGTTTTTTTGTGTCTTATTTTCTTTGTAAACTTTAGTATTTTGATTCTTAGTAAACTTAGTAAACTATATAGAAGAAAAATCCAAGGAAGAGTGTCTTAACTAAAGTCATAGACCTTGTGTAGTCTACTAGGTCTTCTCTTCTCCTTTAAAGGACACTCTCTTCGTTGTAAGGCATTTAAGCTTTTTAATACCTTAGCAGGTAGTTGAGAGGAGGATTAAAGTAAAAGACTATAGTTCTTGTTATATAATTAAAGAAGTTCCTTAGCATTTACAAGGTTAAGATAAGTAGGTAACTAGGTATTATAATTATCTAGCCAGGATTTCTATTTAATCAAATACTTAAGTTTCTTGCCTTAGCCTTCTTGTCTATGATTAACAATAGCCTTAACTTCTTATTCTTGTTCCTTATTGTCCTCTACTAATTCTAGGAGTTCTCTAGAGGCATAGAGATAAGGTTCCTAACCCTTCTTAGTTAAGTATTCTTTAAGGAGGGAAACATAAAACATTAGGTATAACTGTTTATATATGCTAGATAAGTCTAGCTTGTACATAGATGTGCTAATATATTCTAGGATCTTAAAAGGTCTAATAAATTTTAGCTTAAGCTTTCCTGCTTTGAGTCTAAGATTTTTTGTTAATAATATAACCTAATCTCCTTTAAAGAAGTGTCTATCTAATTAGTGTTTATTAAAATAAGACTCCTAATTGTTTTATATATAATACTAGAGATTATAAAGTTTATTCTACTCTTTATAAAGAATCTCTAGTCTCCTGTAAGTAGCTAGTACCTTCTCTTTAATCCTGTCCTTAGGATTCTATAGAAGTTAGAGTTAGTAACTGTAATATACTTTAAAAGGTATGTCTTACAAGACCTAATGTTTAGAGTTATTATATATAAATTTAGTAAAAGTTAACTTTTTAAACTAGTTAGCTTTTTGTCAGCTACAATATACTCTAAGGTAGTGTTTAAGAGCCTAGTTCTACTACTCTGTCTAACTATCTGTTTGTAGATAGAATATAGTACTTAACCTTTGCTTATATACTATGTAAAAGTAGAAAGTAGACTAAAAATTACTTGTAAACACAGTTCTACAATCTAAAAAAATTCTATTAGAGGTGTCAAAGAGTGAGAAAACATTGTTCTACATTAAACTAGCAAGCTCTAGAGAGTTAACTATCTTATAACAAGTAATATACTTTGCTATTTTAGAGTACTAGTCTACAACTACAAGGATTACATTAAAATCAGGACCTTCTGCTAGGTTTTTACACAGTAGCAGGCCTGTGACAAAATCTATAGAGATCTTACTCTAGAGTCTTTTTGGCTACAGTAAACTACTTAACAGACTATATAGTATATACCTCTTGGCCTTGACTCTCTAGCAAATATTACATTCTCTATAATAGAGACAGACATTAGTTTCTATGTTTTCCTAATACTAGAATCTTTTTAAAAGCTCTAGAGTCTTGTTAACTCTATAGTGTCCTGCTAAAGAGTTGTTATAATAAAGGTTTATAACTTAAGCTTATAAGGCAGAGTTATTAGGTACTATAACTCTTGAATAAAACTAGAGAAGGTTCTCATTGTATGTCTAAATTAGTTCTCTACTTATGTCTTGTTTACTAAGCCTCTTTTTTAGAATGTCTCTATATTCTAAATTATTTCTCTAAGTTATCTTAACAATATTAAGGAGTAGCTCAGAAAGAGAGGCTAGTGCTGTAGCTCTTTTAGTAGCTGTATATATCTATGAACATAGAATTAAATGTTTATAACTATCTAATTTAAAAACTCAAGAGATAACTAAGTTCTTGATTTCATTAAGTAATTAGAATATAGATATCCTTATTACTCTAGCTATAGTAGTAGAACCTTTAAGGTAGTACTCTACACCTTGCTTCTCTTTTAAGGAATCCTCAAGGAGGCCTTTATACATGCCTTAAGGTAAAAGCTCTTATGCTATAGTAGATATAGCAAACATCAAGGGTTGTGTTTCAAGAGAGAACTTTCCTAGAACTAGAAAAGAACCTAGAATTATAGTTGCAAAAGCTCTCTTTAGTTTATTCTAAAAGGTTAGAAGCTAAGTTACATTAGTAGAACTATCCTTATAGTCTAGCCTTCTACTAGGTCTGTCTACAGGGTTTGAGGTGCCTTTACAATATATAATCTAAAAATTATATATTACAAGATACATTGCCTAGTAAGCCTAATAGCTTTCTAAGTACTTTGTTTCCATAAAGTACTAGAGGTTATTATAGTTAGTTATAACCTTAATTATAAACCTAGTACCTTCAAGATAATGTCTCTAATACTTAAAGGCTATAACAATCACAAGAAGTTCTCTATTATAGGTACTATAGTTTTGTTTAGTACTAGTGAGTTTCTAGGACCAAAATGCTATAGAATGCTAATGTTGTTTTATACTATTAGTAGTATCTGCTTGTTGTAAAATAGTTCTAGTAATAGTAAATTTAGATATATTAGTTTCTATATAAATCTACTTAGAAGAGTTGAAATAGATTAGGACAGGTGTTGTTATAAATATAGTTTTTAAAAGTTAAAAACTTTCTTTAGCTACCTCTGTCTAATTAAAGGAGCTAGTTTTACAGCTCTGTTCTATACCTTTTAAGAGATCTGTTAGGCCTAAGGTTATAAAAGAGTAACAATAAATAAACTAATAATAAAAATTTATAAACCTAAGAAAAACTTAGACTATATAGAACAAAGTAGGCTAGGGCTATTCTATAATAGTATAGATCTGTTTAGGATCTGCTTTTATATTATTTGTTCTAATAATAAAGCTAAGAAACTTAACTTCCTTAATGTTAAACTTACATTTACTAAGTTTGTAGAATAAATCACTATTACATAGCCTAGTAAGGACCTAGCAAACGTGATTATAGTAGTCTTCTTCCTTTTATAAGTAAATAAGGATGTTATCTAAATAAACAACCACGAAATCATCTAGAAGGCTGCTAAGAGCAGTATTAATGTATGCTTAAAATGTTACTAGTACATTTGCTAGACTAAAAGGTATTACAAGATACTTAAAATACTTATAACAGGTCTTAAATACTGTCTTCTATTTATAGCCTTTATAAATTCTGATATAATAATAAGTATCTTTTAGATCTAGTTTTGCAAAGATAACTACTTTACTTAACTAGTTAAGAGACTTATTAATAAGAGGAAGAGAGTAATGATTTTTAATTATGACTTTGTTAAGACTACAATAATTAACACAAAGCTACAGGCCTCTATCTTTTTTTAGAACAAAAAGAATAGATGCTTCTATAAGACTTGTACTAGGCCTAATCTAGTGTTTTTGGAGAGTGTCTTATAGATATAAGTATAAAGCTTTAAGTTAGGTCTCTAATAAATTATACAAGAGCCTATAAGGAATAGTACCCTCTGTATTAATAGCATGCTCAACACCTCTAAGGCTAGGAAGTTCTAAAGCTTTATTAGAGTCAAAGACATCTAAAAAGTCTATTCTCTTTTCCTGTAGGTATTCAGGGACTTTCAAGGATTCTTTTCAAATAGTATTAGTATAATACACTAGACTATTTACTAAGAGATTGTCTACATTACTCTATAAGTATATAGAGACTTAATACTCCTTGCAAACATATAAAGCTTATTGTCTAAGACAATTATATTCTTCTTTCTTTATAAACAAGACCTAAGCCTAAGTGTCTAGGTCCTTGTTTAACTCCTCTTTAAACTTCTTTAAGGTAAGAATTTCTATGTTGTCTAGCTATGCTAGAGTGTAAGCCTATTGTTTTCTAGCATAGTTAGTATACTAAGTAATAGTTGATTTATAAAATTCTAAACTAAAAACAAGAGTATAGATTCCTTAGTTCTTATACCTATAGAAGTAGAGGTTAAAAGACTATGTTTCTCTATAATTATTAGTGACAAGCACCTGTAGATTATAGACTTAGAGTACTTTAAATCTACTCCTATAAAATATAATAAACTCTTGATTGTATTTTACTAAAGCTACAAAACTCTTCTTTTAGGCCTAGTTGTTATTGAGAAAGTTGTAATTAGAGCCTATATCTCCAAGGCTAGTATATGTCACTGAGACACCTGTTTTAGGCTAATTTAGAGTTGCTTGTATTAATATATAACTTAATATACCTTCTTTACTTAGGCTATAATCCTCGACGTTTAGGACTTAGCTCTCTCTTTTCCTGACTCCTTTAAAGACTTTGTTTTAGAATGTTTCTCTTGCTGAATAGTATTAACTATTCTCTAGAGGTTTCTTGATTTATCTAGGGTTTTTGCTTTTTCTAGATTCTTTTGTGCCTATTTAGAGTACTTCTAACACTTATAGCTTCCTAAAACATACCTAGATTAGCTACAAGTATAACAGGTAACGTTGGAGTTAGAGTTGTTACACTAGCTATTGTTAGTTCTTAATAGTTCTAAAATACTACTAGAATTACTCTTTCTATTTTTTTAGAAACAGCTTTTTGACTAACAACAATCCTTAGAACTAGATGAACTGTTGTTCTTTGAATAGAGGTCTTTTAAACTAGAAGTATCTTTTTTAGATCCTTCTATCTTTGTCTTACTTCTATTTAGATAAGTAGTATATTCTGCTTTCTAAGCCTTTTCAAGCTATTCCTGTATAGAACTTGCTTTATTTCTAGAAAGGATTGTAAAAAGCGTCTAACGAGTTTTGTAATTAGTAAGTACAGCATTAAGTATTTTAATACAGTCACTCTCAGGTCTTTTCTCCTAGTCTAATTCTAGAACAACTATTCTGTTATAAAGTTCTAGAACTGTTTCCTAGTCTACTTGTTCAAGGTTGTGAAGTTCTTTAAAGGCTTCTTGAGAGCGTGTTTAAGGCACTAGAATTATGTTAGCTAGATAAGCCTTAAAACTGTCTCAGTGAATTTTATATACTAGTAGATTCTTCTTTATTACAGCTTCCTAGGTTTTGTAAGGTTTGTCTTAAAGAGTAGTTATAGTAGTGTTTACTCTAGAGGAGTGTCTATTATATGTCTAGAGTTAAGACCTAAAAACTACCTTCTATAATAATATAAATGTTCAATGCTCTTTAAGAGACTTTCTATAATATACTTCTAGTGTTTAGACCTTGAGAAGTTTCTCTTAGTCTAATTTACACTTAAGGATGTTTTAGAGAGGTTTAGGTTAAATAATATCTTTATCTATCTCTAGATCCATTGAGTTCTTAACCTAAGGTATTAGTATTAATTCACAGATAGATAACATTGTTGTAGTAGTAGTAAATCAGAGATTATCTTACATAAGGCTTTTCTTCTGTTCTAACTAAAGGATACATTAATTAATTTAGTTAACCTTCTCTTGCTATCTTTAAAGAGCTTTGACCTCTATATAAAGGAGGTTTTCTTGAGTCTAAGGAGCGTTGAGTTCTACTCTACTTAGGTCTAGTTCAATTACATAGAGGTTATTAATTAGAGTTGCTAAAAGGTCTCTGTGAGAGTCCTGTAATAGTCTGCTAATAGAGTTAGAAGAGCTTCCTCTATTGTTAGGTATAACTTGTTTAGGAGTAGTCTAAGTAACGTCTTTGTTAGGTAGTCTTCTAAGTCTTAAAGGCATCTTGCTTATTGTACTACCTCTCTATTAAGTGTAGAGAGATTAGCTTGTGAGGTAGATAGTAGGTAATAAGTTAATTTAAATCTTTTTAATTTAGTATAGAACTAATCTCTGCCTCTCCTTAGAGGTACAGGAGAAGTCTTGCTTTATAGAAGCTTCTAAGCCCTAATATTACGTCAACTCTGTTAACTCTGTAAACTCTATCTACTAGAACTACTTAATTCCTAATTGATTTATAATAGCAGATAAAGACTTCCTTAGATCAGATGAAAAGTCATATAACCTCATGACCTCGTGACCTCTACATATTACATTTTCTTTGTCTTTATACTTCTTTTTGTCCTTCTTAGAAGAGTTGTTACTAGTATTATTACTAGTATTATTCTTATTATTCTTTCTAAGTTTAGAGTGAAGTATAAAGCATCTACTCTTAATATATCCCTTCTTATTACAATGAGTACATATAGAGCTTGTCTTAATAGAAGCTCTATTAGCTTCTAAATCACTTCTTTGAGTCATTCTAGACTCTTCACCTGTAAGGTCACTTATAAGGTCTTCTAATTCTATAGAATTAACGTCTAATCCTATGTCTTTGTACTTTCTAGATATAAAAGAATCGAAAGAGCTAGGAAGGCTATTAAAGATAGTAACTAGTATAAAAGCATTAGATATCTTCTCGTCTAAGCTTCTTAAGTATATAGCAGAAGATTGAATCTCGGATATATACTCTTCTATAGTACTAAAGTTACTATATCTAGCGTTTGTTATCTTATTATAGTAACGACCTACTAGTTCTAGACTAGAAGCACCGAAGTCTGCCTTAATCTTAAGCCAGAGATCTAAAGGAGAGTTGATAGATATATATCTCTTAATATTATTAGGAGATATTAGAGCTTGTAAAGCAGCTAGAGCTCTATTACTCTTAGCCTTAAAATCATCGAGTTTATTCTTATACTTTACAGCTAACTCATCTGATTTAGGTTTAAAAGTAATAGTCTTCTTCTTAGTATCCTTATCTTCTATTTCTATTCTATTATAATAGAGGCTTCTTTTAGGTTCTACTATGTTCTCTAAGATATAAGGTATATATCCGTTTAACTTAAGATATAATTCAGCTTCTACAAGCCACTCTATATAGTTAGAGCGGCCGATAAGCTTATCTCCTTTAAAAGAAGAAGAAGACATCTTTAGACCTTTTAAATCTATATATATATAGATTAAACAAGTACTTTAAGTACTATAAAACCCCTTTTTAAAAATTTCTCTTATAGAGAGAATAGACGTACTCTAAGAGTACTTATTAGCTTTTTCAGATAGAAAGAATAGTAAAAGCTCTTATAATCTCCTTTAAGAATTATAGATACTTTTACTTCTAATCTTCTTACTAGGCTAACTTATCTTATATAAGAATAGAATAACTCACGTACTAATTAAGCTATACTTAACTCTCTCCGAGGATAGCTTCTTATAAGTATAGATAATAGTAGTCTTATATAATCTAAAAGTCTACTAGTAGAGACAGCTACACCTTACTAGCTTCTTTATATATATAAGTCTCTATATAAAGGTAGCTATAAGTCCGGGCTCCTTGGTTTGAGAAGAAGGCTATACCACCCGCTATGAGATAACGTAATCGTAACAGATATAGCCGCAGGTCTAAGTATAAGTAGTATATATATAAGTTTTTGTATATATTTACTTATATCTCTAGCTTTACACTCGCTAGAGCTCCTGTCTCAGGGACGCAGGACACAGGTCTCTTACTAAAGACTTCACAGTTAGTAAGCAAGAGGGTATAGGGGGTATACCACTGAATATAACGGAATTCAGGACCGGAAGTCACGTTTTGTCACGTGATATCACGTGTAAATCGATTCCAGAGACCTAAAGTTAGCTCTCCGGGCTCATAACCTGTTAGAGGTAAATAGCACATACAGAGTAGGCTACAGGGTAGGCTACAGAGTAGGCATAGAGTAGGTGATAGGTGAAGTAATTAGATCAGAGCAGGGTAGGTCACGTGGCTGTTAGGTCACGTTTCTATGGAATCAGATAAGTATAAGATAAAGACTTAAAATTGACTTGATTTCTAACTATAAGAACAGTAAGAGGCTATATATACTTCTTAGAGAGATTCTAGGAGTTTCTATAGCTTACAAATAAAGTAATAGCTAGAAGATTCGAAAGAAATGTTATAATCACGTGTTCGGCTAATCGAACCCTCTAGAACATTCTAGTATAGACTAAGGTTTAAACCTAAAGCCTATTAGTAAGTAAGGTAATTATTACCTAATACTAACAGACATAAAAGGTAAAAAACTAGACTTCTAGTCTCTATATACTACTATAGAACATAATTCTACTCCTCTCTAATAATATATTATTAATAATAATTAAGTAGGTTATATCTATTTTAAACACTAAGACTCTAGATATATCTCTAGAGAAGAAAAGGAATATAACTATACTGTAGACTATAACAAACTACTACTATCTACAGAATTTTACTATCTAATAGAAGGGGAACTTTAGGCTGTTTAGGTTCTAGGTCTCTCTATAGCTAAATAAGTTTATTACTAACTACAGCTAACATCTAACTAGACATTAAACAAATAGTTCACAGGAATGTTACTAGATTATTAAATAGATATAGAATATTAACAGATATATAAAGTAGTATACACAGACAAGGAGAAAGTTATATTCTTTCTATAGGCTTAGAATACTATAGCTTAGCTTAACAATGCCAAGAACAGAATATTTAACATTTACTATATTAAACTAGAACTATATACTACTTCTAGAGAAAGCTAGTTATTTATAACTATAGCTATTAGAGGAAAGAAATTATAGATTATAATTAATTCTAGAGTAATAAGTAATTTTATATCTCTAAAAGCTCTTAAAAGACTTAACATTCTAGTCAAGAAAACATTACTCTATATCTTAAGTATTATTAACAGAACTAATGTTACTTACTAAAACAGAGTTATTAATTAACAAACTATCTCTACAAAGACTACTATTAACAGATATTGTTTAGATATATAATTTAATGTTATTAAGATAGAGAATAAGAAGTAATACTTAGTATACTCTAGATTCAAGAACATAATCTAGACATTAACTAGAAGAAACATAGTATTACTTTTAGTTAATATAACTATATATAGTTATAACTACAAGACAGGAAGAAGGCTAGTACTACCTCTTCTAAAGTGCCTAGACACCTAGCTCAGGGTCCTTTACAGGTTAGCTAGACTACTAATAACATAATACCTATATAGTATAACATAGTTTATCAGCGAGTTAATTATATTACTAAGTCGATTACTTTTCCTTGGCACAGAACTTTACACCTTAATAAATCAACTACAATATATTAAATTAATTATTGCTCTCTATATCTAACAAACTAGATATATCTATAACTTCTTAACAAGTTCGCGCGTTATAACTAGCTTTTCTACAAGTTCTATAGTACTGCCTAGAAGGTTGCCTCTTCTTATAACTAACCTCTGCCTTATATATGTCGCGTTGTACTTGCTTATCTACATTCTTCTAAGCTAAAATATCCTGTACATCCTCTACTATAAGTGCCTCTCCTTGACGAACACAAGTCTTTTTAGCTCTATAGCGTTTACTTAGAGCTTTATTTACAGCGCGAAGAGTACAGACCTCAGCAGACAAAAGAGTTATCTTATATACTATTTGCTCTGTACTCTTTGCTAATACAGTAACTGTTTGAAAAAGTAGAGTTAGTAAGCTTTCTTAGTAACAGGCTATATGATTTCGTACAAGAGTTAATTATAAAAGAGCTTCAGTTAGGTTAGAAGAGGTCTAAGACACCTAGGGGAGAGAGTTAGCACTACACGTCCGAGAGAGATTTAGAGTCTGTAACCTTATATCAAGCTTTAAAAGCACTGCTTGTAGGTTGAATAATACTAGGCCAGCTCTGTGGAATCTAGACTAACAGTTTAGAGCTGTTATTGTTTCTTTATATACTGCTGTAAAGGCTAGAAAGAACTCAACCTTTGTAATATAGTTAATATAGGCCTTAATAAACGTCTTAATCTATCGACTATACACTTGTTTTAACATACTATAGCACCTAACATTAAGTAGCTAGGTTAGATAGAATAAATAAGAAGGTAGTCTAAGAGTAATAATATTGTGTTTTATATAGTAGTCTTAGAACTCAGCTAATTTATAACTCTTGTGCCTATCTAAAACTAGTATTTGATATAGACCCTTTGTATATATAATATATAGAGGTTACGAGGTCATGAGGTCATGTGACTTTTCATCTAATCTAAGGAAGTCTTTATCTGCTATTATAAATCAATCAGGAATTAAGTAGTTCTAGTAGATAAAGTTTATAAAGTTAATAGAGTTAATATAATATTAGAGCTTAGAAGCTTCTATAAAGCGAGACTTCTTCTATACCTCTAGAGAGGGGCAGAGATTAGTTCTATACTGAATTAAAAAGATTTAAATTAACTTATTGCCTACTATCTACCTTACAAGCTAATCTCTCTACACTTAATAGAGAGATAGTATAATAAGCAAGATGCCTCTAAGACTTAGAAGACTACCTGACGAAGATGTTACTTAGACTACTTCTAAATAAGTTATACCTAACAATAGAGAAAGCTCTTCTAACTCTATTAGCAGACTATTACAGGACCCTCACAGAGACCTTTTAGCAACTCTAATTAATAACCCTTATGTAATTGAACTAGACCTAAGTAGAGTAGAACTCAACGCTTCTTAGACTCGAGAAAACCTCCTTTGTGTAGAGGTTAAAGCTCTTTGAAGATAGCAAGAGAAGGTTAACTAAATCAATTAATATATCCTTTAGTTAGAACAGAAGAAAAGCCTTATATAAGATAATCTCTAATTTACTACTACTATAACAACGTTATCTATCTGTGAATTAACACTAATACCTTAGGTTAAGAACTTAATAGATCTAGAGACAGATAAAGATATTATTTAACCTAAACCTCTCTAAAACATCCTTAAGTATAAATTAGACTAAGAGAAACTTCTTAAGGTCTAAACACTAGAAGTATATTATAGAAAGTCTCTCAAAGAGCATCAAACATTTGTGTTATTATAGGAGGTAGTTTTTAGGTCCTAACCCTAGACATATAATAGACACTCCTCTAGGGTAAACCCTACTGTAACTACTCTTTAAGACAAACCTTACAAAACCTAGGAAGTTATAATAAAGAAGGATCTACTAGTATACAAAATTCACTAGAACAGTTTTAAGGCTTATCTAGCTAACATAATTCTAGTGCCTTAAACACGCTCTTATAAAGCCTTTAAAGGACTTTACAACCTTGAACAAGTAGACTAGAAAATAGTTCTAGAACTTTATAATAGAATAGTTATTCTAGAATTAGACTAGAAGAAATAACCTAAGAGTAACTATATTAAAACACTTAATGCTATGCTTACTAATTATAAAACCTGCTAGATACTTTTTGTAATCCTTTCTAGAAATAAAGCAAGTTCTATATAGGAATAGCTTGAAAAGGCTTAGAAAGTAGAACATTCTACTTATCTAAATAGAAGCAAAACTAAGGCAGGAGGATTAAAAGACACTTCTAGTTCAAAAGACCTCTATCTAAAGAATAATAGTTTATCTAGTTCTAAGGATTGTTGTTAGTTAAAAAGCTGTTTCTGAAAAAATAGAAAGAGTGATTCTAGTAGTATTTTAGGACTATTAAGAACTAACAATAGCTAGTGTAACAACTCTAACTCTAATGTTACCTGTTATACTTATAGCTAATCTAGGCATGTTTTAGGAAGCTGTAAGTGTTAGAAGTACTCTAAATAGGCACAAAAGAATCTAGAAAAAGCAAAAACTCTAGATAAATCAAGAAACCTCTAGAGAATAGTTAATACTATTTAGTAAGAGAAACGTTTTAAAACAAAGTCTTTAAAGAAGTTAAGAAAAGAGAGAGCTAAGTCCTAAACGTCGAGGATTATAGCCTAAGTAAAGAAGGTGTATTAAGTTATATGTTAATATAAGTAACTCTGAATTAGCCTAAAACAAGTGTCTTAGTAACATATACTAGCCTTAGAGATATAGGCTCTAATTACAACTTCCTTAACAACAACTAGGCCTAAAAGAAGAGTTTCATAGCCTTAGTAAAATGTAATCAAGAGTTTGTTATATTTTATAGGAGTAGATTTAAAGTACTCTAAGCCTATAATCTACAGGTGCTTGTCACTAACAATTGTAGAGAAATATAATCTTTTAACCTCTACTTCTACAAGTATAAGAACCAAGGAATCTATACTCTTGTTTTTAGTTTAGAATTTTATAAATCAACTATTGCTTAGTATACTAACTATGCTAGAAAACAATAGGCTTATACTCTAGCGTAGCTAGACAACATAGAAATTCTTACCCTAAAGGAGTTTAAAGAGAAGTTAAACAAGGACCTAGACACTTAGGCTTAGGTCTTGTTTATAAAGAAAGAAGAATGCAATTGTCTTAGACAATAGGCTTTATGTGTTTACAAGGAGTATTAAGTCTCTATATACTTACAGAGTAATATAGACAATCTCTTAGTAAATAGTCTAGTGTATTATACTAATACTGTCTGGAAAGAATCCTTAGAAGTACCTAAATATCTACAGGAAAAGAGAATAGACTTTTTAGATGTCTTTGACTCTAATAAAGCTTTAGAACTCCCTAGCCTTAGAGGTGTTGAGTATACTATTAATATAGAGGGTACTATTCCTTATAGGCTCTTATATAATTTGTTAGAGACCTAACTTAAAGCTTTGTGCTTGTATCTATAAGACACTCTTCGAAAACACTAGATTAGGCCTAGTATAAGTCCTGTAGAGGTACTTATTCTTTTTGTTCTAAAAAAAGATAGAGGCCTACAGCTTTGTATTAATTATTATAGTCTTAACAAAGTCACAATTAAAAATCATTACTCTCTTCCTCTTATTAATGAGTCTCTTAACTAGTTAAGTAAAGTAGTTATCTTTACGAAACTAGATCTAAAAGATACTTATTATTATATTAGAATTTATAAAGGCTATAAATGAAAGACAGCATTTAGGACCTGTTATAGGCATTTTAAGTATCTTGTAATGTCTTTTAGTCTAGCAAATATACTAGTAATATTTTAAGTATATATTAATACTACTCTTAGTAGCCTCCTAGATGATTTTGTTATTGTTTATTTAGATAACATCCTTATTTACTTATAAAAGGAAGAAGACTACTATAATTATGTTTGCTAGGTCCTTACTAGGCTATATAATAGTGATTTGTTCTACAAACTTAGTAAATGTAAGTTTGACGTCAAGGAAGTTAAGTTTCTCAGCTTTATTGTTAGAATAAATAGTATAAAAGTAGATCCTGAACAGATCTATACTATTGTAGAATAGCTCTAGCCTACTTTGTTCTATGTAGTCTAAGTTTTTCTTAGGTTTGTAAATTTTTATTGTTAGTTTATTTATTATTACTCTTTTATAACCTTGGGCCTAACAGATCTCTTGAAAGGTATAGAACAGAGCTGTAAAACTAGCCTCTTTAATTAGACAGAGGCAGCTAAAGAAAGTTTTTAACTTTTAAAAACTACATTTATAACAACACCTGTCCTAATCTATTTTAACTCTTTTAAGTAGATTTATATAGAAACTAATACATCTAAATTTACTATTACTAGAACTATTTTACAATAAGTAGATATTACTAATAGTATAAAACAACATTAGCATCCTGTAGTGTTTTAGTCCTAGAAACTCACTAGTGCTAAATAAAACTATAGTACCTATAATAGAGAACTTCTTGTAATTGTTATAGCCTTTAAGTATTTGAGACATTATCTTAAAGGTACTAGGTTTATAATTAAAGTTATAACTAACTATAATAACCTCTAGTACTTTATAGAAACAAAGTACTTAGAAAGCTGTCAGGCTTGCTAGGTAATGTATCTTATAATATATAATTTTTAGATTATATATTATAAAGGTACCTTAAACTCTGTGAACAGACCTAGTAGAAGGCTAGACTATAAGAATGGTTCTACTAATGTAACTTAGCTTCTAACCTTTTAGAATAAACTAAAGAGAGCTTTTGTAACTGTAATTCTAGGTTCTTTTCTAGCTCTAGGAAAGTCCTCTCTTGAAACACAACTCTTGATGTTTACTATATCTACTATAGCACAAGAGCTTTTACCTTAAAGTATATATAAAGACCTCCTTGAGGATTTCTTGAAAGAGAAGCAAGGTATAGAGTACTACCTTAAAGGTTCTACTACTATAGCTAGAGTAATAAGAATATCTATGTCTCAATTACTTAATAGAATCAAGAACTTAGTTGTCTCTTAAGTTTTTGAATTAGATAGTTGTAAACATTTAATTCTATGTTTATAGATATATGTAGCTACTAAAAGAGCTATAGCACTAGCCTCTCTTTCTAAGCTACTCCTTGATATTGTCAAGATAACTTAGAGGAATAATTTAGAATATAGAGACATTCTGAAAAAGAGGCTTAGCAAACAAGACATAAGTAGAGAACTAATTTAGACACACAATGAGAACCTTCTCTAGTTCTATTCAAGAGTTGTAGTGCCTAATAACCCTGCCTTACAAGCTTAAGTCATAAACCTTTATTATAATAACTCTTTAGTAGAATACTATAGAGTCGACAAGACTCTAGAGCTTTTAAAAAGATTCTAGTATTAGGAAAACATGAAAACTAATGTCTGTCTCTATTATAGAGAATGTAATATTTGCTAGAGAGTTAAGGCTAAGAGACATATACTATATAGTCTGTTAAGCAGTTTACTACAGCTAAAAAGACTCTAGAGTAAGATCTCTATAGATTTTGTCACAGGCCTACTCCTGTGTAAAAACCTAGCAGGAGGTTCTGATTTTAATGTAATCCTTGTAGTTATAGACTAGTACTCTAAAATAGTAAAGTATATTACTTGTTATAAGATAGTTAACTCTCTAGAGCTTGCTAGTTTAATATAGAACAATGTTTTCTTACTCTTTAGCACCTCTAATAGAATTGTTTTAGATTATAGAACTATGTTTATAAGTAATTTTTAGTCTACTTTCTGCTTTTACATAGTATGTAAGTAAAGGTTAAGTACTATATTCTATCTATAAACAGATAGTTAGACAGAGTAGTAGAACTAGGCTCTTAAACACTACCTTAGAGTATATTGTAGCTAGCGAAAAGCTAACTAGTTTGAAAAGTTAACTTTCACTAAATTTATATATAATAACTCTAAACATTAGGTCTTGTAAGACATATCTTTTAAAGTATATTACAGTTACTAACCCTGACTTCTATAGAATCCTGAGGACAGGATTAAAGAGAAGGTACTAGCTGCTCACAGGAGACTAGAGATTCTTTATAAAGAGTAGAATAAACTTTATAATCTCTAGTATTATATATAAAACAATCAAGAGTCTTATTTTAATAAACACTAATTAGATAGACACTTCTTTAAAGGAGATTAGGTTATACTGTTAACAAAAAATCTTAGACTTAAAGTAGGAAAGCTTGAGCTAAAATTTATTAGACCTTTTAAGATCCTAGAATATATTAGTATATCTATATACAAGCTAGACTTACCTAGCATATATAAACAGTTACACCTAATGTTTTATGTTTCTCTTCTTAAAGAATACTTGACTAAGAAGAGTTAGAAACCTTACTTCTATGTCTCTAGAGAACTCCTGGAATTAGTAGAGGACAATAAAGAACAAGAATAGGAAGTTAAGGCTATTGTTAATCACAGACAAGAAGGCTAAGACAAGAAACTTAAGTATTTAATTAAATGGAAATCCTAGCTAGATGATTATAATACCTAGTTACCTACTTATCCTAACCTTGTAAATACTAAGAAACTTCTTTAATTATATAACAAGAACTATAGTCTTTTACTTTAATCCTTCTCTTAACTACCTGCCAAGGTATTGAAAAGCTTAAACACCTTATAACAAAGAGAGTACTCTTTGAAGGAGAAGAGAAGACCTAGTAGACTGCACAAGGTCTATGACTTTAGTTAAGACACTCTTCCTTAGATTTTTCTCCTATATAGTTTACTAGGTTTACTGAGAATCAAAATACTAAAGTTTACAAGGAAAACAAGGCACAAAAAAACAGTTAATTCATGTAGCTTTACTATAGTTATATACTCTCTCTCTGACTTACAACTCTATATCTTCAAAAAGCAAAAATACTAACTTCTAAGACTATTAAGCTCTTGTAAAGAACTATAACACTTCTAACAAGATCTGCTTATCTTTATTAAGAACAACATTATACTATAACTAGTTAGCGTGAAATTCTAGAACTTCTAAGAACTTACTACTACTATAAAGACCTCTTAATAGGCTTAAACTTCTGTAGTTAATTCACAAACTATAATAAGTATTACATTGTCTACAGCTGAAGTACTACTAGTTAACTGCCTACTTATCTCTATAGAGATATTAGCAATAAGTCTAATACCTTTAGTATAGATGTCTTTGTACTTCTTTCTTGTTATTAGCAAGGACTCTCTAATTATACAAAAGTAACATACCTCTAGAACTCTATCCTAGGCTTTCTTTATATCTAACTCTTTAATGTAGTTAGAAGAGTTCTAGAGTCTCTAAGTATTCTTCTACTTATTGAAATTCCAATTACTACAAGAAGATATATTATCCTTATCTTAAACATAGTATTAATTTAGATAATCTTTAAGATATTTCTTAAAAATATTAACAGTATCTTCCTAGGCCTAGTATATCTCTAAAAGTAATCATAGAATCTAGAATATTAGATAATTACTTATGAAATTCTAAAAGTAAAGAAGCTTACTAGCTCACATAATTCAGAGCCTTTGATATATTAGTTATAATTCTTTTTCCCTAGAGCAACTATACACAAGACAAAGGGATTAATAAGGAGGTACTTAAAGTATTTCAAACACTAACTAACAACGAGAAAGAACTTAGCAAGATTAGCTTTATACTTAGAAGTATTGTAAACAGAATAAGACATAATAAGGAATTTTAGAGTATAGAAAAGAGAAGGTCTTGTAAAAGAGAAGGACAGGTCTCTATATATATCCTAAAAGATACTGTAATCTTTCTATATTTTATATATAGCACACTATAGTTTCTTATTAACCTCTAGCTTCTCTTTGATGCCTTGGAAGTATCTGTATAAGGTTTTTATATAATTTATTCTCTTGCAACAAAACTGTTTAGAACACCCTAGTATTACATATACAAGGACACTAAACAGTGCCTTAATATAACTGCTACAAGAGAAAAGAACTAATCAACTCTCTTAGTTGCAATTGTTGTCTACACTTTCGCGAAATTAATAAATCACCTACTAATAGCTATAGAGTAATTTTATTTGCTACAGCAAACAGTAATAATGTTGTCTACTTATATACTCTTCTGTAATACCTACTAAATTACACCTTTGTAATGTTTTTATAAAAAAAACAGGTAAAATTAATCTTAAGGACAAGATTCTTAGAAGAGGAGATAGTTGTAATATATAGAGGTTACAAGGTCATGAGGTTATATAACTTTTCATCTAATCTAAGGAAGTCTTTATCTACTATTATAAATCAATTAGGAATTAAGTAGTTCTAGTAGATGGAGTTTATAGAGTTAACAGAGTTAATGTAATATTAGAGCTTAGAAGCTTCTATAAAGCAAGACTTCTCCTGTACCTTTAAGGAGAGGCAGAGATTAGTTCTGTACTAAATTGAAAAGATTTAAATTAACTTATTGCCTACTATCTACCTTATATATTCTTTCTCTTCTCTAGAGATATATCTAGAGCCTTTGTGTCTAAAGTAGATATAACTTACTTAGTTATTATTAATAATATATTGTTAGAGAGAGATAGAACTGTATCTTACAGTAGTATATAGAGACTAAAAGTCTAGTCTTTTGCCTTTTATGTCTACTTATTAATTCTCTCTCTTATAGGTTCTAATAAAGACCTATATATCTCTAACTTAGAGTTCTCTACTCTAATTATTTCCCTTAGACAATTCTAATAATTTAGAGAACTCTTTCTCTAACATGCTTTCAGGTGATTTATAAGTGACTTGTAATAGTAACTTGTATTTGCTCTTAGAGTAGATATTATAATATTGTTTAAGGATAGAGTTATTCTCCTTAACCTAAGTTCTATACCTATATGCTTCTAATTCTTTGTTAGAAAGCTCTTGTGTCTTAAGTAATGCTACTTGTTTTTAGAAGGTAGCATTAACCTACTTTCCCTTGTTAGTTTACTTTTTCAAGCTATATTCGTTTACTCTATAGCCTGACTAGCTACATAAGTAGTATAAATTCTACTTGTGTTAGTAGTTTCATTCTTCTTGAGAAAGCTTCTTTCCCTTAAAAGATTTCTTCTAGGCTATGTTTATCTTACTATTATTTTGTTAGCTGTTATACTTGCCTCTACTTCTGTTCTTGTTCTAACTTCTACTTCCTTGAGTAGATTTCCTGAATTCCTATAGATAATTATCTGGTTAGATAACACTACTAATTATACTACTAATAGTAGTAAAAACTATATTCTGTTTTACTATTTCTTCTTAGAGGTATACCTTTAATTCTCTATAGAAAAGTTCTATAAGAGTAAGAGTGTCTTATCCTGACTTGTTTCTATAACGTTAGAAATTATTAGTATAACTAATAGCTAATCTAGTCTGTTTTAAGTCTAAAAGCTTTTATATAGCTGTTTAGATTGTGTTGAAATCTCTAAATACCTTTCTAATTACTACTTTAAATCCTCTAAAGGATTTAAACATTATTTAGGTATCTCTTATTAATCTATTGTTATCTTTATGTATAAAGAAGTCTTTAAGATAGAGTTAGGCCTAATCTAATATAGCTTCTCTTAGATAAGAGATTACAAGAATCAATTGTGAATTATAGTTATTACTAAATTTGTCTATATTAAAGTTAAAGTAGATATCTATCTAGAGAAGAAATAACTTAAGTTTATTTCTCTTTCTATAATATATATCTAGAAGTTTAACTCAGATAGTTTCAAGTGCTTTAACCTTAAAGGGTTCAGGTATATTAGGCATGCTTATGTTGTTGTAGTTAGAGTCTACTAGTACTAGTTTATTGTCTAGTAATAGTACAGCAGAGATAGCCTGGGGTTAAGTTCTCTCAGCGCTACTAGAGAGAGTTAACAAGTTTGTTTAGCTAGTACTAGACCTAGCAACAGCTGGTTTTAGTAGAGTTAAAGCTATAGTAACTAAACTTCTAAGCAGATACTTAAAGTATAACAAAACCTACTCTTATACTAAAAGTAACAAAGGTAACTAAGTCTCAAAGGTTAGAATATAAGAAGAGGTTTAGATATACTAGGTGTTTACTTAAAGGTAAACTTGTTACTTGAATTTAAGAAGACAAAACAATATATTATAAACTAAGTAAAGAAGTTAAGTATAAAGCTTCTATCTAATAGCAGACGTGCTAGTTATATATAGAACCTTTATTCTTTAATAATTATTATAATCACTCGAATTATACTAATCTAGCTTAGTGTTACTTAGTTAATTATTAATGATTAACTAAGGTTATATAACTTCTATCTAATGAAATCCCTGGATTACTTAGCTATGCTAACTAATCCTTAGATACTATAAGAGTATATAATAGTACTTAACCTGTTAGGACGCCGCCTGGTCTTTACTAGTCACGTATATATGTAATTTATAACACTTTTCACTCCTAGACAAATGAAGAGACTAAATAAATGAATTAAGTTATTAAAGTACACTTAAGATATTATATAAACTATAAACAGAATAATTAGATTAAACTACTACTCTTAGCATAGTTTGCCTATAATAGTTTAACAACAGAAACTATACTTGTTATACTATTCTACACTAACTATAGGTATGAATTAGTTACTTATTAGAACCCTTTACTAAGTATTATTAATAATAACAAAGCAGAATTACAAAACTATAAACTTAGAGAATTATACAAGAAGCTTGTAGAGTAACTTTAGTTTATAGCAGAATATAATATATACTACTACAACAAGTAACATAGTTAAGAGCTAACGTTAAAAGAGAGAGATAAAGTTTATTTAGTTAGAAGAAATATTAACACTAAAAGACTAAGTAGTAAAGTAGACTACAAAAAACTTAAGCTGTTTAAAATTAAATATATTAAGGGACCTTTGAATTATAAACTTACACTATCAAAAACTATAAATATCTATCTAGTATTCTATATATCCTTGCTTAAACTAGTACTACTAGAAGTACTACTAGCTCTACTCACAGAAATTCAACCTATTAACTCTAATGTAGAATATAAAGTTAAGAGGATTCTTAACTATAAGGTTGTTAGAGAACAGGTTAAGTACCTAATCAAGTAGTTAAATTACCTATACTTAGAAAATACTTAGGAACCTAAGTTAGTTCTAAACTGCCTCTAGCTTCTTGTAGCCTTCTACTAGTAAAATCTAGGGTTTTCTACATTAAGTAGTTAGGAGGAAAAACTTTAAAGAAACTAGAGTCAAGACCTAGGTCAAGGAAAGAGTTAGAAGAGGTAGAGGTAGAAAGAGTAGCTAGACAAGTAACCTCCTTCTCTTCCTTTGTTTGTTTTTCTTCTAGCTCTTTCTCTGTTGGTATGACTTGGTAGTCATAAAGTGTGATGCAATAAGTGGTTGTATTCCTATATCTTTATTGCATGAAGAGTAAAGGTAAAGAGGGGTCGGATCCTGTGAGCTTAAGTATGTGAGTGGCAAGC